>CAAKHC010002383.1:18848-29187 GCA_901007825.1 Macroramphosus scolopax
ACTGTGTCCAATTTCCCCTCTGCAGAGCCCTTCTACAGTGTCGGGGATACATTCGGACAGGGGGAGGACCACTGCCAGTTCGTGGACTCCTACAGGGACGGGAGGACCGGCCCGGCCTACCTCTCAAATAATCTGCCTTCAGCACAAGGTGAGCGACTGTGATATTTGTTTTTCATTTCTTTCATGTGAACGTTTCTCTGGCTCCTTAACCGATCGGCTGCATTCATCTTATCCATGCAGAAAAACTGGTTTCTGATGATGGCTATTGATGGCATGTTTATCTTCCCTGTCGCAGGATTTTATCGTGCCTACAGACAAGAGCCTGTTACATTTGGAGTTATCGGCCGACGTACAGCCCATCCTTTTGTCGGCTGGTATGAATGTGGAGTACCCATCCCCGGAAAGTGGTGAGACGGAAGGAGGAGACATTGTTGCCGAGGGCGACCCTTCTGCATCCTGCTGCAGGCTCTCACCATCACCTGGTTCCACCCCTTAAAAACAGACTTTAGCCTGCCGCGACACAAGAACACCACTACCAATATATTACAGCTTCCCTGGAGAATATAGTACTTTAAAACAACTCAGTGTATCATTACAGTGCACCTTTTATATAAAGCAGTTTGTATATGAGGAAAAAGAAGCATGTGTGCTCTTGCCTAGTTTAACTCTTGTCAGAAAGTTTCCTTGTACTATTCCCAAGTATCCCAGAGACAGGTCCTTTCCCTAGTGTTATTTATCTGATCAAAGTGTACACCCAGTCATACCAGTGACATTGGACCAAAGCACAAACTGTAACAATGGGCACTTAAGGTGTGTATAGGTCTGTTAATTTTCATTCATGAGACTGTTATTTCATTATGTAATGGCTTCTGACAGCTACTGTTTATTTTTTACACCCTTTGTTATTCATTAGAACTCACTAAAAACGTTACTGTGTACGTTCTGTATGTATTTCGGACAAAGAATAAAAGACCAAATATTTGCTCAGGAACTGTAGGAGATCGAATAAAGATGCTTTGGAAACCACGGCGATTCCAAAAACATGAATCATCATCTTACCCTGCTGACACGTCCGATTCCAGCCAAAGCTTCCACTCGTGATCTACGGTCCAACCGAATGGAAGATTTCAGTAACGACGTTCGGTCGAGCCAGTTGGAGCAGTTAAAAACAAAATCAAAAACAACATGATGAAGGCAGATGCAGGTGAGAGGGGCCATCAGCCAACATCGGGCTTTAACACACTCAAAAATATATTGATTGGATCGGTAATGCACCTTTGTGCACTAAAATTTCATTTGACTTGATCTTAAATTGTTTTCATTGGACCTGGAAGTTCTGCAGAGATATGCTGTGTATGTATGTATACACAGTACATACACAACGTTACCACTGCTCGCCGCTGTTCGTCTTCTTCGGGCGACTTCCTTCAATGTGCACCTGGTGATTTTGTCCTTTTTTTTTCCTCGTTATGCAACTGCAATTTAAAGGCAGACCAACATTCTTGGAGGATGGTGCGTAACATCATGTCCCAAATAACTGATGGAAGATTAAAAAAAAGATAACCCTGAATGAATGGAAAGTTTCTGGGATCGGTCGCTGTGAGATTGGGCTGTTTTTTCCGATTGCCAAAGACCGGTTACAAGAATTTTTTTCAGCTGTCAGGTTTTGACTTTGTGAGCAGAATAAATGACATCCAGTAACAGCCAGGCAATTCATTTTCAGCAAACTGTAAAACCACCTCTCTCATTAATCTCCATCATTCTTCCGAAACTGTAACAGGAGCCGTAAGGTAAGAGAGAGCCCGCAGGCCTTGTCTTTATACCGTCCATAAATCACCAAGACACCTAGTTCTTTCTGTGCCCTGGTGATATTTATGGGTAAGATTAAAAATACATTTGCTTTTGTGTGAGAATATTAAAAGTTCAATTGGAAAATTCCCTTTAAAAAAAACACCAGAACACAGCTGTTTTTTCCACCTGCAATCCCTTATCTGAATTGCACAGGCGGTAGTGTGTTGATGTTGGCTCTGATGCGTTATGGCTGCAAGATCGTCATGACTTACGTAGAGGGACTTCTGAGAAGGCATAGATATTTCCTCTGGGTGATGCTGGAGAGATAATGCTTGTTTTTGGAGTCATGGCAGGCTAATTTTTCAAGAGTTTGGTGAATGGTTGTCAGATTTCTAACATATTTTCCAGGTATGCTGAAGAGAAGAAAGCCTCGGCTACTGTGCGCTGTTGGTGAGTGATGAGCTTCGCTTTGCCCAGAGATATTTTTATTGGCTGCAGGTTGGATCGACATCTGACCTGAGCAAAGTGCTATGGGAAACCCCATTCTGCTCTGGGACGGAAGACGGAGACAAGAAAAAACAGAATCAACACATCAATCGAGGGTTTGTTTGCATGAGAAGGAGATCAGAGGAGGGAAAAAGAAAAAGGCAAAAAAGAGCGAGACGGGAAAAACACACTTGATAAACATGTGTATATGAAGGTATAGCACATCTGCTACAGATCTTTGAGGGGATTAAGTCATTGGCTCCCTGCAACATAGGATTGTGTGTGTGTGTTCTGGTCGAAATGAGGAATCCTGACTGGAAGAAGAACAAACGATAAATCAAAACCCAATTGAGGAGGAAGAAATATGAGCGGGAAACCGGGACTAATGTGTAAGATTCAAACTGCACCACTGCTTCTTGGAAAAGCAAAAGTAGCAGAACACAAGGAGAACTCCTTATTGAGGCATTTCAACAGCCTTTTCACTGTAATACAATAAAATCTTGTGCAATCTATTGGAGGCCTCCTTCTCTTTAATAGCACTCCGTCAGCACTCTGTCACATTCACCCTCCAGCTAATGCTAAAGAAGTTAGCATTTTTATAATGGGGTGAACACGCCCTCTTTCTGGTGACTTACTGCCCCCTATTGGTTCGGAGTGTGAAATATGAAGCGATAGCTTGTTCACATCGGCTACAAATTGTACTTTTAAGTCCTTTCTTCTTTTTTATGTCTTGGATACGTGTGTTCATCTTGGCAGAGTGTTCCAAGTTGGTCCCCGTGGAAAAAAAAAAGTGCTTCACAAACCAATGAAACGGACAGACGTCTGGCTCACCACATGAAAGATCGCTGACGTTTCTCTTCTCATTAATAAAACAATATTCACTGCGTCGTTATTACACATTAGGATTTGTTGCATCTACATATTCGGCCAAATCTGACATCAGAATTCTGAAGGATGAAATGGTCCATCTGCATTCAAAAACACAAACATAACACATCCCTCAGACACGCCCAACCTCTTAAGATTGTCCAAAGATGTTGGAATTCAGCTTATTTTCTGCCAAGTTCACACTGTGATATCCATCCATAATGGCATGGCACTAAAACATCATATGTCAGCTATTCTCCAGTGTGTGTCGGATCCTCTGTAATAGTTTTCATGCACTGAAGTGAAAGTCAAGGTCTGTGCACAAAGGAAACTGCAGATCTTTTACATAAAAAAGGGCAAAAGGCCATGATTGCTTAATTGAGTCCAGGCCCGGTTGACTTTCCACACAAGGAACTCACATTATGAATTCAGCTGCTTTTCACAGCAGCTCCTCGGTGCCAGAAAGCTCATTTCCATACATTTGAATATAAAACAGAATAGTTAGTAATTACAAGAACAGCCAAATCACATAAGAAAAGTGTGTGGTTGTGAAAGAATGCAGGATCCATTAACTGTTTTCCACTTTTATTTTTTTATTTTTTGATGGAAGTGGGTCACACTGTGTTTGGGCTGGAAAAAGTTAGACTTCATTCTAGAGTTTAACTCATCACATGAAGAATCAGTTGAGGGTCGAAGACAGACAGAAGACGAGGAAAAAAGAGGTCAGAAACGACATCACTAATTTTACAGTCTGTCATATTTCAGTTACAAAATACTAAAGTCAGCGATACTTGATGGACAGAAAGTGCTGCCTCTCTGTCGTATTCTGACTTCAGTCCCACTTCCTTCAATATATTTTTTTCCTTCGTAGGAAGGCATGAAGGAAAGAGGGAAATTCATTTTGACATCAAGTGAAAGTAGAAAGAGAACATTTCTGTGGTGTGTTGTAAAAAAAGAAGAAAAAAAAAGACAGGGAAGTAAATATTGTATTTCAGAAACCGCTGAACCACGTTGCAGCTGCAGGAGAAAAACCTTTTGCATTTGTTTTGAGTTGTTTTTGTCAACGTAGAAAATCTTAAGTGCAATAATCACTGTCATTTTAACTGTTACACTTTCCAAAACCTCCTGAGTGACTCCTTTCACATCATATTCATAAACCATCCCCCTCTGATTGTTGATTGATTTCACCTGTCTGGTCTGCTGTCAGCCAATCAGCTCCCTCCCTGACCCTCCTGTTCTCTCACAGGTGTCGTGTTACCTCACTTGTTCAGTTCTGTCTAAGTTCCAAGTTTTCTCCTCAAGAAACTTTTTGAAGTGAGATGAAATATTTTTACGAACTCAATTAACTTAACAACTCACTGTTCTTTTAACGGGGTTGTTTGAAAGATTCATTTTTATTTACTCTGAGCTCATTGTAACCTTTATTACGCCTGCTAAACCGAATTATATAGTCCGGCACTTGTGATGGGCCACGCATAAACCCACTAACATCGTGCAGAGGTAATTAGGAGGGCAGTCGAATAGATGTGATCCTTTTCAGATTGTGTTTGGCTAGTTTCATCTACATGTGAAGCAATGCCGGAGCGGCTCATTTGGTGGGTGGGGGGATTACCCAGTGGGCCTGAGTTCCGGTCGGGAACAAAATTATTAAATGTATCGTTCAAGATAGTTAATATACTCCTATCCACTTTATACAGCTGTGACACAGCAGCCTCTGAATGGTAATTAATTAATCGGATGGTTGCTACCACCTGAGGAGGGTCTCCCCTCCCAAATCCTTAGAGTTGGTATGGTCCGTACAGCATAGCTTGATTTATCGGTAATAAGCGGCATTGGAAGTTGTGAATGGGAGAATATGGATGGTAGAAAGAGAGGAGAAGTGAAAAGGAAATACTTGGTTAAAGAAAGGAAAGGCTTTGGACTGTCTATGCCGTTTAATCACCCTTTAATTGACTGCTTTTGCGGCCCCTGATAAACAAATAACCCAATCTCCTGCTGAGATGATGATGAACCGGAAATTAGCCATGAATATTGTAAGAACTGTACGGAAGAAGATTAGGGTCATTGTAAAAAAAAAAATTCAGTTTTGACCTTTTCTAGTAATTCGGTGAAAAAAAAAAACCCAGAGCTCAAAAATATTTTTTTACACTGGGCGTAATTCTCTTCCGTTGAACTGTACAGTCGCTTCATTATCTAATTTCCTCCACCATGGAAAAAAGTGGGCGGGAAACTCGCAGGCTGAAAATTGGCTCCACTCCGGCCCTGATGTAAAAGGTTAAAGTTACACAGGAGAAGTGAAAGTCTGACCAGTGAAACAGTAAACTCAGTATGATTCCTCATAGAGAGAGAGGAGCAGGAGGACAAGAGGCAGACACAACATGGTCACGGGGGCCTTTGGAAATTAGAGACACTATTCATGTCATGAAATATTATACATATTTAAACTCGCTCCAGCTGCCAGGTAGATATTGACATCATTCATTCCACTTGGCTTTAAACGGTAAACACAATCTGTTGCTGAGTACACACACTTAGAAAGCATTCCACAATCTATAGCTGTAAAGAAAAACAAGGAAATATTGTTTTAGGCAAACTCCTCTGTAGATAATTAGGTGAGGCTTACAGAGAGTGCTGCTCCGTCTCCCAAATCTGTCAGCAACTGAATTTATTACATGTCGTGGACGTCTAAAGAGACTTTAGTGATGGAAACGAACCTGGAAAAACAGAGAAGATGTTAGGCATCATTAACGTAGGGAGAAAGTTTTTTTACACTTAAGAATTGACATTGATTAGTACTGACCTTCTTCTGTGACTGTGTGTGAGGTCTGAGGTGTATTGAACATCTCCCATGAGCACTTTCATTGCACCAGCAGCAACATATACTGTCATTAAAAGCTGCATATGTGTAAATACATACAGTACATACCATGCATGGACACATCCATGACACTTCTCCTCATTGATACAGAGATAATGTCTTTTATTGGCTTATAAACCATCAAGATAGGGTTTAAGATTATGGGTAGTTGTTTCCATTTTCCTGGTTTGTTCGCTAACCAGACTACGATATACATCGTGTAGCTTCTATAGATCTGATAGCCCGTCAGTGGTGCGGCTTCACTGAGTTGTGGCTTCTTTACAGTCCTTGTAAAAACTCTCATGAAGTCAATTATAGACACTGTGATCGATTCAGTGTGAGAGATCAGAGGGGGACGTTAGCCGCTATAGTTTATTTGAGGCTCCTTCCCACAACGCCCTTCATAGATCCAAGCTCCTTTGTATGTGATACGTTTCTTATGTCGATGTATCTAACGTATGTTCATAAGCAGAATCGTCATTGAGTAAATACAAATCAGAAGGTAAAAGAGAAAAAGGCTTATTTTGTATCCGTAATTTGCCAATTAAGTTGAATTTCTTTCTTTCTGACAGTTCCAGCAGTTGTCTTAAAACAAATAATTAATATATATAATCACCTCTTTCCTTGGATATAGACTATCTCATCCGAGATTTGCTCGCGTCTATAAATAAATCATCCACACAATTGCATATGAAGATAGATTATGGCAGGATATTGCGGAGCAGCTCATGCAGTTCATTCATTAATACAAATAAAGCTAGTACACGTATCACGACACATTATTGCAGGGTTCGTGTGCGGATTCAAAAAATGCATTAAAAACATGACTTATTGTGCAAAGGCCTTCGGCCCTCTCGTAAAGCTCGGGTGATAGATCAAGTTAATTGCCAGTTAAGTCAAAGCGTGCACCTTTCTGACAGCTGAGCTGACACCGGCGTACCCTCCTATCTCATACCGAACACCGACATTGTTCCAGAACCTGCGTCAAGTTCTTGTCAAGTGCCAAGTTCCACAAATGTTCTGTTACCTCATTGTTATGCGGCAACTTTTTTTCTAGCCGATACAAATACGTCATTGGAAAAGTCCAGGCCAGGAGCGGCCTTTCCTTGATCATCAAAACACTTTGCTGGCAGGAGGCTCCACCTTTGATAGTTTATTGTTTCTCAACTCATTTTTCTCCACGTTAACGTTCCAACACCGTGACCCCGATTGTTGAGCTTGAATTTCGTCCTAATCAGTGAAGGTGGAATAATATTTACACTGCTCCGATACGACGTCCCAGTATGACTGTCTATGGCCTGTGAGGTCATTTGTAGATGTAATTTGTCCACGTGTTTCCCAACTCTTCCCCAAGCTTCAACTCCTTACTGTCCGTACGAGTGTGTGTGTTATCGTTCTTATCATTTAACTTTCGGCAAATACAAATATTTCCATGCATGTCTAACGTCCTGTTTTATTTCCAATTTCTCTCCAAAAACATTCAACGGATGATTATGTCACTCGCTAAATACTTAACTAAACGCTCATGTGTCGTCTCTCTTCACACAATACGCCCAAGATGGTTATTTGATTTCCTTCAGATGAAAGAGAGGAGACAGGATCACCAGCTTTGACATCTCTCTCTACGCTCTGCTATCTTCAGGGGGGGAAAAAAAAACAAAACACGAGCTATGTTGATGTGTTGCCACAGTCAAGACAGCATGGCAGTGGAAAAGCTGAAATATGAAGCCGGATCAGGTGCCAAGACGCTGCACAGCCGTGTACAGCCTCCTGCTTTGAAGCTGGATTTTGCAACTGCGGAGTGTTATCAGGGCAGTAATCTGCTCCATCTGGACGGGGGTGAGAAAAACACCGGGGGGGTTCTACTTGTATGAAAAGAACAGAATGAATAATTAATTGGACTGTGCCGAAACTTTTATTTACTCACTATATTTCTCTTTGCAGTCGACCCACAGGGTGCTACATCTGTTCACAATACTCTTTCTGATGGAAACTTCATAGATCATAAAGATCTTTCTTTATCTCACCAGCAGTAAAATACCGTCCTCTTACTTGAAGATACGGGCTGAGAAAGAGAGGAGAACCGTTACTCAGGAGGTTGATTTAAAGTTTACCTTATCGAAAGTTCACGTGAATGAGACCAGACTCTGAATAAAACGCTGACATCTGAACGGCATTTCCTGCCAATTCTAAGCAATAATCTAACTTCATATTGCTGTTAAATTTAACTCAAACATTTGTTGTGGAAATTAGAGTTTGTGAGTCTCGTTGTTTATGGCTTCGTTATAATGTATACATACAGTATATCTCATTAGCATGTTTTATTTGTGTTTTATCAACTCGTCTGCATCTTTTCATTTGGCTGCGTAACGTCTAGTTAATCCTCATGTTTTCCACAGACTGACGTCTCGGCCTCCGCTCCGTGTTTTATGCACTCTGCAATAAAATCTTAAAAATAAAGAGCTTCTATTGTCTGAATACCACAAACAAACTTCCTGTTCCTAAATACTTTCAAGCACAACAATCTGTATTGTTGCACAGCTTAAAATAGCTGCTCACAAAAAACCACCACCATTCATTTTCTATCTGTCAAAGATGAACTGATGTTGCAGCTCGTGTTGCTCAGCCCGCCTCACTGCACCGATACAGTGGCCTGGATGAGTTCAGGGGGTTGATGCATTTAAAAACATACACACACAATAAAAGAAGGCACGGCAAGTGGATGCATAACATCGAGCAGATATGCTTCTGCATGCAAGACGAGTGCGGAAACTTTTCTGGTTTATTAAATTTCCCTCTCTCCTAGCTCGTTTATGGACTTGATAAAATCTGACAAGGTGACTTATCCCTCCCGACCATGTGGTGGATGAAGGAGGAATATGTGCGTTGCTCTGCTGGAATTTATCTCCATATGTCTTCGGGCTGTTGAGTCGTCCTTCACAGCGGCTGTGATCCTTCAAAGTCAATAATCTCAGGCCTGAAATTGGTGAACACCTTTGTTGCACGCCAGGCAGGTAGAACGGGGGAGCTCGGAAAAGTCATAACCGACTTCCTCACGCAACGTTGTTTTGTCCCACATGTCAAACCTCATCTGCTGCTCGGAGTTTCACTTTTGTCATATTTCTCGCTCCGTCAGTCGATCCCGTTTCCATCTGTCATTCATGAAACCCTCCGACCCTTTCTTTCTTTCTTTTAAGCAATAAATGTTACACCCTTCTGCCTGAGGAAACAGACCGACAGCACAACAAAACAAAGCAACAGTCTGGATTTACAGGCAGCGACTCTCCGAGCAAAGACACAATCAGTCTGGTGCTCATTATGGACGCTGTTGCTTATCACTACACTCCCTTTGGAAAACACTTCAGGGACGAGATTTATTTATACGGAGAGGGACCCTGACAGATGTGAAGTAAACAGAAACGAGTACTTCCCTCTGTGCTCGCCTCACTCGAACAATACAGAGACAAACGATGGAAACCCGACACCCTCATCGCCTCTATGAATGGACGTGATACGTGTCCTAGAAATTCTCCCTTCATGCAACTGCATTACATCACTTATTCACATCTTGAAAACCGACCTCTTAACAAAGTCATAAGTGGAAATTTAAAGATGTTTCCCATGGAGGTGTCCAACACCATCGGTCCTTCAATGTCTTATTAATCACTCTGAATAGAAAACAAAAGAATGAAACACCATCAGTTTTGGAGGTGTGTTGAAAGGAGCAGGCCGACTCTCCTCAGGCGGATTGTCTGAGCTCTGGAGTCTGGATGGAAAAGTCACATCACAACAGGAGCTGCCTGGGCCGGCTGAGGCAACATAACAGCCACGAGCGCTGCGAGCAGCATTGAACCTGGCGCTCGCACGCGTGGCCAAAAAAACAACAGAAGCACATGGATGAGACAAAGAAAGTACAGCATCAGGTGGCCGAGGACGTTGTAGGTGCACCGTTACAGCGTCACAGTCGCTGCTGTATGTGTATTTGAATGTTGCATGATTATTATAATGTGAATAAGGTACCAAGATATTGGTATTTGCTGTTAAAGCAAAATACAATCTGTCTTCTACATAATGATACCAACAAGTAGCTGCACTGCCTGCAGACTGTTCAAACATGTCCCGGGTGTCTGAACATGTGTGTTAATTCAGTCATAGTGTTCTCTGCAGCACCGATCCATCAGTATGTGTGTGCATGTGTTTATCAGGACTCTTCATTGCGCCCAAGTTGGTGAAAGACTGCGGCAGATGTGTGAGGATGAGGTCACTCACGTGCTGCTTTCACTGATGATGAATCACCTCACATGGACAGGGAGGGAGAGGGGGGGGGGGGCGGGGAGG
>CAAKHC010002383.1:35873-65174 GCA_901007825.1 Macroramphosus scolopax
CTACGTCCAACAGGCGTTTGGGGCTCTTCTTTTCCAATTTTGTAGGTGGCGCTATCGAGCCAATTTTGAACACTCATATACCACACCCACAGAATACATCAATTTTCGCCAGGATCAATACATCTGCAAATTTCCATGACTTTTTGAGCACGTTCAGGCCCCCAAAAGGGCGATTGATTTAGGAGAATAATAAAAAGAAGAAATATAATAAACATTCGAAATACAATAGGTCCTCGCACACTCTGTGCTCGGGCCCTAACTATGTTTCAAAAATCTTTATCCAAGTCACATTGGAGTCAAGCTTCATCAATTTGTAATGGTTACCAGCTGTGACAGCGTGTGGCTCACTTTGTGAGTGTGTGTGTTTGTGTGTGTCACCAAGGCATGAAGTGGTCCTGGAGACGCCGACTGTAGGTTTTAATGAAGTGTATATAAATCTGTCTTCCTGTTTGTCTTCCTGTCTGCCTGCGTGTCTGCCAGCTTGCTTGTTTGTCCGTCTGTTTGTGGGCAGATTTCGTCGCAGCATCAGCGTCACAACCCTGCAAGATCCATCCATTAAACTTTACAGGTGGGCAGCTGAGATCAGAATTATGCAAATTAAAACATAGGTGTCATCCTATTCATGAGTACTGAGCACTCATATGATAATGGAGTGATGACTGCTGAGTACTCATCAACCAGACCCTCAACATGTTGACTGGAGATGGTCTCTAGTTAATTTGCCGTTCAGTCAACATTTAATGTTGTTTCATATTTGTTACTACATTAATACAACATTCTCATATCTTTAACATTTAAATACACTTGATTATAAAGTTTCTCGTAAAGAGAATATGAGGCTGACACAGGTCCATGAACCAAAGAGCATCTTCAGCTGAGAACCTTGGAGAGCACTGCCCTCTTTTGGTAACAGGTCTAAAGAACAGAGCAGCTGGCCTTATGTGCTGGAAAACTTCAACTTTCAACTACTTAAGGATGTCGGCCGAGTAACATTTATCTTATCTAAAAACAATTAAGTGTTTCTGTGGAATTGTCCTTTCCTTTACTAGGAGTAAATTGATACACCTGAATTAGAAAATGTGCCGAAATTTAAATCTGCTGGTCCTTTTTTAAATCACGTTTATTTACATATTGGTTATAACCCTGTGAATATAAGTTTCACATTTGTGTTTCACATTACTTGGCTTTAGCAACACAGCCCTGCAATAAATAATTAGAAGAAATTTGAATCTGAATTCCAAATGATCCCAGTTACAATCTGGTTTTGTGAGTATGAAGTTCTGCATATTGACTGCACACAGACGACCCTCCGGGGGGTTCAGGTACCCCTGTGACATCACAATGACTACACTGAAGCCGGTTGACTCTCTTCATTCCCACTAACAGGTTGGAATGGGAACAGGAATTCATGTACAATGGTTGGATGGTTTGAGGTAACAAGACCTGCTTTGTATCTAAATCACGGACGGGGAATGTTCAGTTCAATCCAACCACTCACTGCAGTCGTATTTCCAATGCAAGCAAAGCCAGTGGACATCCGACAACACTGATGGGCTGTGACCGCTGCCTAAAAGATCTGTTATCCACTGGTTTGAGCGCTGATTTGATCCAATATCTCTTCCACATACGTTCCCCACATTGGCCTGCACCTGGACGCTGACCGTGAGAAGTGAGGGGGAGGTCTTGTTTGGGAGCCACTCGATTTCATTTGGGATTCACTTTAACTTACTTAGAACTAAAAAGAAACTTGAAATATGCAGTGCACCCAAAAATTGAATAAAAACACATCATTGTACATTCAAGTCCTATGATTTTATTATTTTACATCAAAAACATGGATTGATTTCAGTGTGACGTATTCTGACAGAGACATGTCACTGAATAGATATTCTGGTTATCTGACACATAGTTACACGTATGGCAGCCAGTTTTTTGGTGTGATTAACAAGCCAGAAAGGTGGCTGTTCTTGTGCGTTTTGCAAAAGGTCTCAGGATTGGCATGAAACGTGAGGAAAAAAGCATTTGCAAATAAAATATGAAGTTTTTTTTCCAGGCTGTGTCAGTGCAGGGTGTTTTGTTCACCATCAAGACAAAGTCTTCTGACATATAGATTTAAGTTAATTTAATCCACTTAAATGCAACTGAATATTTGAAAATGTCACCACTCCAAGAAAAATATTTGCAACTACTGTTTTATCCAGGTCCAGGCCAGCGTAGTAGGTATGGACGTCTGAGGATTAGATTCTACTTCTTGGCCGCCTGGAGACGCTCGCTCACATTCTCCCAGTTGACGACATTCCAGATAGCTTTTACATAGTCTGGTCGTACATTTTTGTACTGTAAATAGTAGGCATGCTCCCATACATCAATACCAAGGAGAGGGATGAGGCCTGAGGGTCAGAGACAGGAAACAATTACAGATTTGTTTATGTCACATCTGATTAGGATGATGGTTTGAATAAAAAGACGGAGTGGTCACCCACCTGTGCTTCCTTGTAGAGGATCCTGGTTAGCGCAAGCAGCAATACGAAGTCTTCCACTCTCCTTGTCAAGCCCCAGCCATCCCCAGCCTGAGCCTTGTACTGCCACTGTAGCTGCTGACATCTTGTCTTTCATCTTCTGAAAGGAACCAAAGTCCCGCTTGATGGCCTCCATCAGCTCCCCTACAAGAAGTGACACAGACAGCTCTACTTCAGGGTGATTCTACGCAGTGACAAGAGACAAAGACAGAGACTTCTCTGAGTAAATTAACACAACTTTTTTATGTGCATGTCCACCTTACCTTGTGGCTCGCCTCCACCATTCGGAGAGAGGTTTGTCCAGAAGATAGAGTGGTTAATGTGGCCTCCTCCATTAAACTTAAGAGCAGGCTGGAGGGAAACTTGTGCAGTGACATCTCCTAAAAAACATCAAGGCTCATCAGACATCAGATCTGTGACTATCTGAGACACATGATAATTCCAAAGAGGCAAATTAGAATAAAACATTAGATGGCATGAAGATCTTTTGACATAAAGGTATCTCAATAGTCATTTAATTTACAAGTTGGTGTAATAAATTGTTTCAGGTTTATTAATACATTTGACTACTCCATATACATTAGCAATTATCCGTTTAGTTTATTGAAGGTGTTGTTTTTACCCTTTGCTAGTGCCTCTTGATATTTCTCCTCTGTGACGTTGAGATTGTTAACGTATGTAGCATGGTGCTTGCTGTGGTGCAGCTGCATTATCTCTGCGTTGATGTGGGGCTCAAGGGCACCATAGTCATAGGTCAGGTCAGGAAGCGTGTGCTTCTGCCTTGATGCAGCTACCTGCTTCACAGCTTGGCTGAGGCCGGCAGCACACCTGAAACAAGCCGAGAGCAACAAACCTGTGATATCATCAGAAATAAAATACAGCTGTTGGTCAGGAACCACAAACATGTATCAAGTCTGCACATACCCAGTTTGTAATTTTGGTTTTCCAAGCATATGAAGTGACACAAATTATTTGGATACCAATAATGCATCTGTTAAATATTGCCTGGCACAGGTTACTTACCGCAGGTTAATCAGTTAATATTAACAGCATTTGATCAGTCTTGAGTGACCTCAATTTCTCATGTTGATTCTGGATCAAACCAAACTCCAGCAGTGGGCTAGAGTTTAGTTGAACCAGTTGTTGACAAGTTATCTAGTTGTCAACATGATATGTATCTTAATATAATGTTTGCTTAACAATTTGAAAGAAAAGCCATTAGCCCAGCGCAATGCAATTGTAAAACAAAATTCTTAAATTGTTGGTACGCCACAAGCTAACGTAGCTGAACAGCTACATTAAGTTAGCACCCTGGCTAGCTAACTGTTTGTATTGAATACGCATAACGTTAGCTGTTTCAAGTTCATGACAGCTTGTAAACACGATAAACTGTCATGTAAAATGTCATTCTTTGAGCAAAGCATTGGCACTATCTGTTAAGGTAGGTTCTTCTCAATTTTACCTGCGTATCTGATCAGCTCTGCAAAGCATGTTCATGTTAGTTCTGATAGTCTAGAAAGGAGGACAGCACACACACTAGCAACTGCCCTTGAAATTTTCAATTTCAACTTGACAGAGCTGCGGACCGTACCATTATCGTAAAGTAGGGGAGTTGCATAAGTTTGCAGGAAAAGCTCATCCTTATGCTTCAGTTAAAACGGAAGTAAACGTCTTCTCAGAAAAAACAGCTTTATAATATACGATGGAATATCTGATGCAAATAAAGATATACAGACAAATATATAAATATTTTTTTTTGTTGAATTATGCGTTTTCCCCTCCCTTTTTGCCAACATTTTACAGCTCATCCTTCTGGTTGGCCATTAGAACGTCTGGGCGCAGCAGAAGGGTTATTATTTTATTGAAATAACGTACCAGTCTATAAAACAAATCGGGTTTAATTAACGTTGTGAATAACACTGATAAAGTGTTAATAATTGAAAGTGAAATTTGATGAAAAATAATAATAATAATAGTGATGATGGAATAACAGAGATCGTTTATATTTGAGTTCATGAATGCCTTGGGAAATAAATGAACAGGACTTCAATATTTTGGAAAAAGTTGCTGAAACACAAATTTTCCTTGTTTATTTCCCATTTTCGCGAAAACAAATACAGAATTGTATTCCTGGAAATGATCTCTCTATATACTATAGACTGGAAACTCGAGGCCACAATGTAAATGTGTCCTTAAAACAGTTTGAAGGCCATTCAAATCATCATGATTTGAATGCGTGAGGGATCTCATTTTAAACAAGCCTTTGTGCTTTTATGAGCGATCCAGTTTAGAGGACCTTGAATTGTGAACTGTACTTGTACTGCTTCCATGTCTTTCTAAATAAAGCATTCAATTCAATTCAATTCAATTCAATTCAGGATACATGGTCCATAAATATAGTTTGAAAACAGCATGCGTGTGGTACAGCAAAGGTGACACAGACACAGACGTATAATCATTTAATTACACTGCTTCCATATGCCTATTCAAACTTGTCTCTCACTGCATATACCTTTTATGATATCTTAGGTAAGTTCAACGCATATGAATGTGAGTACAATGGTAGAATGCATGAATTGTTGACCATATAAACATTACAGGTATCACTATTACCTTTACATACGAAATACTGATGATGAGGTTCATGGGTTTCTAATGTTTTCCCAGCGTCTGTTGCGCGTCTTGCCCACGTTTTAGTTTCCGGAAATTGCTGAGGAGTGAGAGCTCACATTTTCCCATCCCACCTCTGATCTTACTCTGCAGCGACGCGAGTGCAGCACGCACAGCCACCAGACCAGAGCCATTCTGTCCTGCCCTCGACGAGGAAGATGACGGTGACTACGCCGGAGTGATTAAACCAAACATAAATCCACAGCTTACTCTAAAGTAGTTGCAATATTGCGTCTCTCAAAGAACCGGTGAAGCCGAGAGGTCCCAGAAACACCGAAAAAAGTGGGTCTGGTAAGTGTTGAGATGGCTGAAGGCCTGATATCTGCAACGAAGAGCCCGCTAGTTTCAGGAAAGGAGCGCAAGGGAGGGAGTCATTTCCTTCACCGCCATTTTGTGATAACAAGGTGCTTAAAGCAGAGCCAAGGATTGCAAGCTGCGCAGCCAGACATTACGATAATAATGACCCGAGAGTCTCCTGGTATCCATCTATTTTGCCCACGGAGGCTAAATGTTGTTAGCAGTCGAGAGATATCGTTAGCTTATTTTCTATTTGTAGCTGCCCGCTGCCACACCAGCACTAACAGTGACGTTAGGCTCCAGATTTCCGTTTAAATGGGAATGTTATTGTTTCATTAGCGGCCCAACTAGTTCACGCGTTTGCCCCCAAACACGGACCTTTATTTGTAACTGAACGTATTTGTAGGAATTTCGCAAAGCAGCCATATGTTTTAATGCTGCTGCGTGTGCATAGCGCTACAGCACAAGATGATGCAGTCATTTCAACACATGACACCCAGCTCCGAGTAATGCTGCTTGTTTTTTTTTAACTTCTAGAGTTCACAATGACCAACGAGGAGCCTCTACCCAAAAAGGTGAGCCTGTTTTTGTTGTTGTTTGTATAATCCATCATATCCTAACATGAATCTCTTACGAAAGGTTGTCTCCTTCTAAATTGTCCTCTGGTCATCTTTCAGGTTCGCCTCAGTGAATCTGACATGAAGACACTGACCAGAGAGGAGTTGTGCACAAGGTAGATCACAGCCCTGCAACTGGAGATGAATTGTGTTGCATGGAAACTTGATCTATTTTTGTTGAGCAGCTAATATTGACACATATTCTTCCCCTCTTAGGTGGAAACAGCACGAAGCATATGTGCAGGTCCTGGAGTCCAAATATGCAGATCTCTGTTGTAAGTACATCTGCTGTTACGTAATTGTAAGACAAGACAATATTTCTCTTGCCAGCATCACCAATGGCATGAATCGCTAGATTATGCACGTTCTATCAGCATATGTTTCTGCTCGTGAAAAAGGAATATTCCTCTGATGTATTTGCTTTCCCTCATCACTGTCTTAGCCAATGATGTAACAGGCCTAAAGGAATCTGAGGAGAAGCTGAAGCAGCAGCAGCAGGAGTCTGCACGCAGGGAGAACATCTTGGTTATGCGGCTTGCCACCAAGGAGCAGGAAATGCAAGAGTGCACAGTATGTATCTATTTCTCCTGTTAAATTTATGGTTTGATAGGAAAATGGGGAAAAAATTTGCCTGAAGACAGAACACTCAATGCACCACCAAAATTGATGTTCAATGCTTCTTACAGACTTGTTAGCATTCCCAACTCCCCTTAGAGCAATCCTGCACTATACTTAAACACTGTCACACACTTACAAATATTTCTTTACATTTTTCCATCATTGTTTCACCCTGACAGTTGTCAAACACCTGCAGCTACTCACATTCCTGGTTCCTTATTTTATGACTTGTTTTGCTCTCTTTCGTGAAATTGTTTCTGGTTTAATACCAGTTAATAACAAATGCCTGTTACAAGACACCACTTGTCTTAAACCTGCTTGGTTAGTCTGAGCAACAGCAAACCTCCTCTCATTGAATATCCTGTATTTAGTATACATAAGTGAAAAAGCAAGCGACAGCTGATCACCAGATGCTCTGCACATTGACCTAATTTAGCAGTAATGTGCAATGAATGGAACTCGCTCACCTCCTTCGGTCAACCAATCTGTTTATTTACATTATTTCAGCACCTTAGCGTACCTTGTCATTGATGATCAGGGTATGTAGGCTGAGGGTAAATAGTGTCAAGGAGCTGCCTTGGCTCTTATCAGATTGACAGCTCAGGGATTAGCTAGTGGCTTTATGGCAGCACATGCCAGTCGTATAGTGCTGCGGAGGTGAATCAAAGCCACTTACAGACGGGCAGGGGTTTAGACCTGGAAGCCTTCAGTCTATGTGCGTTTTGACCTTTGAACTGTCAGTGGTAACAGAATTTGACTGAACTGGCCAAATATTTCAGTTAGATGTTCTTTCATGTCTAAATGTATTTAGGTCACTGCAACTTTAAGAAGGTGAGCTTTTGTTTGTTTTAGATCTCTAGGAAGGTCATCGAGTGTTCACACTTTTCAATGATCCAACTTAATAGCTGATGTATTCCAGAAGGATTATACAACTTGGAAAAAGTAAAAGAATTGCTTAAGCTTTCTTCTTTAATAAGCTTAATAAGTAATTATCAACAGCTCTGTTGCCTGAAAGACAAATGTCACTTCACTGGTCACTAATCATTTTTTTCCTTTTATCCCGCAGACCCAGATCCAGTACCTCAAGCAAGTCCAGCAACCCAGTGCAGCCCAGCTGCGGTCATCCATGGTGGACCCAGCCATCAACTTGTTTTTCCTCAAAATGAAGGCTGAACTGGAACAGACTAAAGACAAACGGGAGCAGGCCCAAAATGAACTGAGTGCCTGGAAATTTACACCTGATAGGTAAAGACAATCAAAATAACATCCCCACCCCCCCAAAAAAAGTCAAGACTTCCTCACGCCCCCCACCCTCACTCTCACTGCAGGCATGCAGGAACAATGGTGGGGGGGAAGGCTGACAAAAGCTGTTACTCACCACGAGACTCAGACTTTACAAAAAAAGCCAGTCACTACAAAAAAATCGCCATGTTTTTGTACTCTTGCACTGTGGCAGCCACACATCACGTAAACTAAACTGAAACTGAAAACAGTATGGTCAGGTGACACTTGTGTTTCAGCTCTCTCCCCTCGTATCCCCTCACCGTCCAAGGGCCTGAAGGAGTCCGGACTGTTCCTGAAGAGGTGGTCACTCACTTCCCGAAACGGATACGCCCTCCCCGCCCCGCCAGCTCAAACCAGACAGTTCACATATTAAATAGGGGGGTTACGGCGGGCAGGCAGGGAGCATCCCTAGCCTAAAACAGCAGCTGAACAGTTTAAAGACAGTTCCCGTACTTTCTTTATAAAGACATTTAACTGGATTACACCACACATACCTGTTAGTCTGCCTGACCGTAAAGACTTTGGACAATTTAGATACATTGCAGTAACACGAGGAAAGTTCTAGGAGTTAAAAAAGTAAGACTTTGGCGGCGAAATGGCCACTAGAAATGACACTAGAACTGTGGGCGGAGCCAGATCCTCGACCACAAAAGACTGGTTCAGGCACGAGGGTCCATTCGCCTGTGTCTTTGAACATGGGCCCACTCACGGTAGAGTGTATTTACATGTTTTATTTTGTCACTTGTTTCTATTTATCAGCCTTTCATTTGATCTTGTTTCCCTGAAACAAACACTTACTGCAGTGTGTGGACCGAGAAAGCACTTTTTGGCTTTGATTGTATGCACTTACCATGAATTGGGCCGGGTGCTTAGTTCGCCTGGTACCTGTTGAAACACACTGCTGTAGGTGCACGGAGGCCTGTTTTCAAGCTGTGAATGCAAATGTTTTAACGAGTCATGTCATAAGTTGATGAGAATGTATTTATTGTATATCTGTGTGTTTTTGTGATTGACCTCACGATCTCTCTCTAAGCCGCTGAATCTGTTTTGTTTTCTCTTTCTGAAACAGCAAATATTTATTCAGGTCTCACATTTCAGTGGGTTTAGTGAGGTTTGGACTGGACACTCAGCCAGTGTACTCGGCCTGCTCAGGGCTAAAAAGCACACTTCCTCCCACTACCTAAGAGAACTACTAACTGAGTGGAAATGCAGTAAATGTAATTTACGGAATAATGTGCGGTGCATAACTGCATCTTTTAAGGGGGAAAGAAGCTAAAACAGCACACATTGTTTTAGATCAGTTTTTATAGTATTTAGAAAGAACCATCAACACTTTAATGCCGTCTTGTTCTTTCAGAGGGCAGAGTTGCAGAATCATTTACCATTATTGTTAATATTTTAGTGTCTTCCAGCCCGATCACCTACACAGGCGTGTGTGGACTAAATTGATAGCAGTTAAATGCAGTTTGAAATCATTTCTATGTCTCTCATGTGTGTGCACATTTGTGAAGTTCATTGATTAGGGATTTTTGTGAAACATAATCGCAGTAACCGCTAATGTAAAAAATAACAGGTGTGCATTTCTTGATCTGTTGTGAAGTGGAGAAAGCAGCTCTTTAAGCTATTTGATTTCACTGTTGAACTACTTGCTCCTGTGTATTTAAAGTGATGACTACACTAAATCAGTGCCTGGTTCAGCAGTGCACATTTCCTTTTTTGCCACACCGAGTCAAATAGGTTGTCTTGTAGCTTGCCGATCTAACATTGTTTTCCTAAATTGCTACCTATTGTTATTTTTGAAGTGTTCACTTTTGTTAAATATGTAACACGGTGAGCTAAGTGACAGTGTAACAATGGGTGCATCCTTTTCATAGCAGTGTGGGTCTCGCTAGCTTGTTTTGGGTTTTAGCCACGGATACTCCTTCAGTTCATTTAAGTCAGAGGGGTAAACTTCTTAAAAGCTTGAAGTTTGGATCTTCACCTCAAAATAATTTCAATATATTTCTACACAATCGACGAGTGGATTCCTGTTAAGTTTCATTGCATTTATCTGAAAGATATTATGAAAATATTCTGGCTAGAGTCATGTAGGGCTGGCCAGGTTGGGGAGTGTCTGCTTGAGAAGCCGGTAAGACAGCTGGGACAGGTCAATGGCATCTCTTGCCCATCTTGTTTGTCTCCTGGTTCACTATGTGATGTGAGACTTGTTTCCCTTACAGCCAAACGGGGAAGAAACTGATGGCCAAGTGTCGAATGCTGATTCAGGAAAACCAAGAGTTGGGTAGGCAGCTTTCGCAGGGACGCATCGCCCAGCTGGAGGCTGAGTTGGCCCTGCAGAAGAAGTACAGTGAGGAGCTCAAGAGCAGTCAAGATGGTGAGAATGTGACAGCAACCACATCGAACAGCCTTTTTTCAAGCGTGGCTGCTTGTTATATGTACATCTTCTAATAGTCTGCTGTTCAATTAGATTCTTGATTTTGTGTGTTCCTGATTTCCCCAGAGTTGAATGACTTCATCATCCAGTTAGATGAGGAGGTAGAAGGAATGCAGAGCACCATCCTTGTCCTACAGCAGCAGTTGAAGGAGACCCGTCAGCAGCTTCAAACTCAGGGGGCTTTGACTGGGACAGGGCCCAGCAGGACTTCACCCTCTGCTTCCAGCCTGTCTGCTGAACCATCCAACCAGCCTGAGCAGGCCAGTGCACCCTCCGAACCAATGGGCAAAGACTTCGGGAGGGTCTCCAACGGACCAAGCAATGGCAACTCATCCCAGAGGAGTGAGACCACTACGCCTAGCCTGTATCGGGAGGTCAGCAGCACTGAGGAAGACTTTCCCATGTCCCCGGTGGTGTCCAGCCCAGGTGAAGCTGAGACCAAACTGTCCAACCACTCAGAGGAGGCGTCAGGGAGTCAGACCGGTGCTGTGAGAGTTGGAGGACCTGTGGGTTTCGGGAGCCAGCTGAGTGCAGGGTACGAGAGTGTGGACTCTCCGACAGGCAGCGAGACATCATTGACTCAGCACTCGAATGACACAGACTCCACCACCGACCCCCATGAGGACAAGGCAGCCCTTATTACCAAGGGCACCAGGACTGCAGGGTCACGGCACGCTCAAAATGGCCTGGACTCCACCACAAGCGACAGTGCAGTTTTGTAATGTACCTTGACAGTCTTTCTTTTTTTGTTTGTTTTTTTTATACAATATACAAAACAAGGCAACAAATGCATAGTCTGTACGGCAGCACTGCTGTCCAAGACATTTTGTTTTCCCGCTCTTCCCCTTGCCTATCGTGATACTTGTCACATTTGTGTCGCTTAATGGGGATAAAACAGGAATTGGTTGATGTTAGAGTTGAATTGAGTGGATGTATGATTTAAAAACTAGTACGTTTCATTCTGCTGTTAATTTGAGCATGTCTATGCTGTTCTTGTTTGAGCCCTAGCCACTGAAAATCTGGTGTTGTAACTCATCGTCAAAAGTCAGTTAAATCACTGAATTACAGTAGTTTCACAATATTCAGAAGGTCATTTTCAGGCGTTGGCCTATGTTTTTTTTTAATTCAATTTTAATTTTTCATTGACACAAAAAATTCAAAAGATTCTGTTGAATTGTGAGTAGTTTATATGCGATGTTCATATTATTCTGACTTCAGTCCTTTTCATGTACTGACCAAATACCAATAAAGACTTTTAATACTATGGAGTAAAACCAGTTATTACTCCTCCTCAATTCATGAGTGTGGAAACTCATCAGTATCTTATATTATAACTATTAATTTGTCAGAAATAAAACATACTAACCGTAAGGCTTCGTTGTGTAATCGAAATCAATGAGTCCAAAGGACAGCTTATTGGGGGTTTGAACTGTATAAATTGAATTGTTCAACATTGAGTTTAGTCGACTATGATAAGAGAATGAACTTGTATAAAACTCAATGCTGTTGTTATAACATTGAGACCACATGATTAATTTTAAATATGTTGCATTATATATCTATATATATCTATAACATTACAGCCGCTCAAGTAGACCAGACAGGTAGATAAGATCATGACAAGTATGTACACGTCTATACACTCTGCAGCAAGTTAGAGGTTGGTTAGTTGAATGTGTATATTACCGTTAACAGACAAGTGTTCATAAATGTTTGTACAAATGTGATACAGTATATTAGGATTTAATTCATCAATATGGATTCATATTCATAAGTTGATAAGTATGTTTTCCTAATGAATAGCATGATTTGCAAAACAATGTGCATTGCATTATAGATAAATATAAGTGTGATAGTATGAGTATGTGTTGATGACGTAATGAATGTTGGGATGGTCTGTATTTCATGAGCAATCTTACTCCAGAACACATGGTGGCGCTGCGGTGCCTTTCCCCACCTGCTACAGTTACATGCCTTCCAGTCAGTGCAGAGCAGGCAGTGTCAACAGAGCACAGTGCAGTTTGGACGGTCATTCAGCCCCACTGAAGGGAAGACTCCAACAAGCCGGTTATCAACATGAACAGCGATCCTGTTGTCATCGTCTCTGCTGCGAGGACTCCCATTGGTAAGTTTACAAAACAACACGTACATACATACTTTGAGGAACATGTTGCAGCTGCGAGATTTCTACTTTTCTTTTGCTAGCTCGTGTTAGATTTGTTGCTGTTGTTGAGTTATAATTTTTGGAAATGAATAACCTAGGTAGCTCTCCTGTTTAATTGTGTGTATTATAATTATCGAAAAAGGGGTCTTCATTGCTGAATTGCAGTTTGTCTTGTTTAATTTGGGTAAGTGGTTCATTCATGGCGTTTAGTCTTGCTGAGCTCTGATTGGTTCGCTCCACCGTGTGGGCTGTATGTGGTGCTGTGATTGGCTGAATGACATAGTGCCACGGAGCAGGACCTTCGTTCTATTGGCTACCTACAACATGTCCAGTGTGTCAGGAGGACGTTGGGCGTGTTTCTTCTGGATGTCAAACATTTAATTTAATTTAATCATTTGAATTCCTTTTTATAAGGAGGATTGTACTACATTAAAACGCAGACACTTAAATTGTGCATGTTGTACATAGCAAAGTGCAATAAGACTTTACTATTGTAGTTTTAACGAAGGCAGCAAAGTTTTATTATTGAGTAATATGAACATTGTTTTCTATCAAGCAATTTAGAGCCAAAACAATTAATTAACCAATCAGTCAATCTACAAAAAACAATTTGATCAAGCATCAACTTGTGATGGTTATCTTCCACTATTTTATTTTGACATTTCTTAATCTGTATTATGTGGGTGAAAATATAAGGTGATACAAATACAATGTGTTAATAGCTTTGGAAGTATGTTTTTGTTTTTAAGCAATTAATCAGCGTTAATTGACGAGTTGCTTCAGTACTTAACCGGCACCAACATAACAAAAAGGAATGTTCAGAAAATATGTATAGTCCTCCACCGTGTCCTGATCATGTTCTCATGACTCAATCATTTGATCTTACTTTTACACAGGGTCCTTGAATGGCACTCTGTCCTCAGTGCCTGTGCACGACCTGTGTTCGGTGGTGATCAAGGACGTTCTGAAGCGGGCTGAGGTGAGGCCCGAAGAGGTCTCAGAGGTTATCATGGGACACGTACTAACAGCAGGTAACAGCTCAGGGCATCACTGAGATAAAAGTGTGCTCATACATGGAACAGATCCCATAAAATTAGGCAACATCAGCTCAATATGACCTCTTCAGTGCAATATGACATCAGGATTAACCTTCACACTCACATTCTTTCTCCGGTGTTCATTGCATGTGTCATTCCTTCTGTCTTTTAGGTCATGGGCAGAACCCGGCGCGTCAGGCCAGTGTTGGGGCGGGTATCCCCTATCCTGTCCCGGCCTGGAGCTGCCAGATGGTGTGTGGCTCTGGGCTGAAAGCCGTGTGTCTGGGAGCTCAGTCCATACAGACCGGAGAGTCGACTGTGGTGGTGGCAGGGGGCATGGAGAGTATGAGCAGGGTGAGTTTATAAATCAAGCAAGAGGAGGATAGGAAATGTCAAGTACTTCAGATCATTGAGCGGATATCTGCTTTGTGCAAAAGGCTCCTCACACACTGCAGATGAGAGCGGGAGTGAAGATGGGTGATGCCGCCCTGCAGGACTCCATGGTGGCTGATGGGCTGACCGATGCCTTTCATGGCTACCACATGGGCATCACAGGTGTGGGATCTGTCTGATGCTGAAATGTTTTATTTTGTTTAACATCCTCTCAAATCAGTATTTCATTTTTATGTCCTTAAATGTTTTATTAGCTGAGAATGTGGCAAAGCAGTGGGGCGTCAGTCGGGAGGAGCAGGACTCGTTTGCTGTGCAGTCCCAGAACAAAACCGAGGCTTCACAGAAAGCAGGACATTTCGATCAGGAGATTGTTCCCGTCATGGTGCCGTCCAGGAAAGGCAAGGAGTACTTCAAATGATGTTAATGCATTTTATCCTCATTTCATAGAAAGTGTGTTATCTGTACATGTGTAGAAACATATTTCTTCTGTCTCAAGGTCCAGTGGAGGTTAAGGTGGATGAGTTTCCACGCCATGGCAGTACTATGGACAGCATGTCCAAACTCAGATCCTGCTTCATTAAAGACAGCAGTGGCACCGTCACCGCTGGAAATGCCTCAGGTTTGTTGCTCTGCAGGCTTCATGCACAAAGGTTTTCCAACTGAACAATTCAATGTCTGACACTTGTTTTTGTCCTTCAGGTATAAATGATGGAGCGGCAGCAACCGTGCTTATGACCCAATCAGAGGCTGCGAAGCGCTCCATAAAACCCATGGCCAAAATCGTATCATGGGCTCAAGCCGGCCTTGACCCGTCTATAATGGGGACTGGACCGATACCAGCCATCCGGAAAGCGGTGAGAAGCAGCTGCCTTATCAACTCTTGAGGGGGAAAAAAATTCCTTCTCTGAATGTTCCGTCATTCTTTTGTCTTGCTCTTCTGTCAGGTTGAGAAAGCAGCATGGCAGCTGGACCAGGTTGACTTCTTTGAAATCAATGAAGCATTTGCTGCCCAGTCTATTGCTGTGGTTAAAGAACTTGGTTTAAAAGCGGACAAGGTAAGTCCTGCAGCAAGGAGGTTCAATGTCTGAAGACTGAGCAAATATCCTAGTAATGTTTACATTTGTATTTTTCTCCTCAGGTGAACGTGAGTGGCGGTGCCATCTCCCTGGGCCATCCTATCGGTATGTCTGGCTGCAGAGTGCTGGTAACCCTGTTGCACACACTCCAGAGGACCGGAGGAAGAAAGGGTGTGGTGTCCCTTTGCATCGGAGGAGGAATGGGCATCGCCATGTGTGTGGAGAGGGTTTGAAATAAGAATGCACTTGATGTCATCTTTCTTTTGGAAAAGGGATACCGAAATAAATTGTTTACACTTCGGATGTACAATATAAAATGGTAATGTTTACCTGGGTTGTTCCAGTCGCTCAGGCAAAATGATGGTACAGGTTTGGGATTTTATCCAGCAATAGCTTGCCATTCTCACTGTGAACATGTCATCCATCCTTTGTGTAGAATGCAACTTAATATTAGGGAGGTCTGGTCAATATGATGTAAACCTGCTGTGCATTGATTATTTAACAGCCACAGTAGTGACTAACTGTCTGCATTAGTAATTTTCAGTACATCGACACTTTAAAGTCAGTTATTAGTCCCCAGTATGGTTAAAGGAAGACACGCAACCTTCTCTGTAGAGCATTTTATAACCATAGGTGTTATTTATTTAACATTCAATCAATTGTGCTCACTTCTACATTCCACGTTCTTCCCTTGTGGAATCCTGGACCCTTCATCAACTGTGCAGTCAGCAGCCTTCAAGCCTACAGCAAAGTGCCAATGAGGCTACGTATGCTAGCCTTCTTTACCTTAGTGCTTCCTGTACATAACCAGTTGTTGTGAATGTTTCCTATAATCCAGCTGTTGGACATCAATAAAAAGAAATAAGCCATCATCAACTGCTTCTTTTAAGGTCATTAACATAAACCTATACAATAACCACAGGTAACCATTTTGAATTAACAAATCAACGGCCATTTACAACCATTGGAGCTTTATTAAGTGTCCAAAAAAAAAATCACTTACAGTTCCTCTTTAAGCGAGAGCCCAATGAAAGGAGTGGGGAAAACAGTAAACAGGCAAAGTGCACGGCCTACGCTAGAGCAACAGCCATGAAGAGCTCCATATGTATAAATACAGACATTGACAGCCTTAATCCTACAGCGATCCAGATTCCACAGCCTCTCTGTAGGATTGCCCGCCCTCCTTTGGTTCTGGGAACAGTTTGATGAGGTCATCAATACGCAGGATGGTGATGGCGGCCTCAGTGGCGAACTTTAGGCTCTTGGTCTTAACCATGGTGGGCTCATACACGCCAGCCTGACGGTTGTCTCTCGGCTTGCCGTTCACTAGGTCCAGACCAATCCTATCAGACACAAAACGTGGTCAAATATTACTTTTTTCAACCTAGGCTTAAGAAGCTAGGACAAGAAAATATGTGGGCAAAGGTGAATCTGAACACACTTTAGCGGCAAGACTCACCACTTCAGGTTTTTGCGTTCAGGATTGACCTGAGCCTCATTGTGGAAGGCGCGAAGCTTGGCCACAAGATCAGTCGAGTCCTGTGCTGCGTTCACAGCCAGCGTTTTGGGGATAACTAGGAGAGACCGAGCAAACTCGGCGATGGCCAACTGCTCTCGGGAACCCTTAAACAAAAAACAAAACAAAGGTTCAGTGAATTACAACCAAAGACGAATCTCAGGGCAAAACAATCTCTTAATGACACATCAGTGCCAAATAGTGAGATTTCTTAAGGCGTACCATGCTGGTGGCATAGTTCTCCAGGTAGATTGACAGAGCTGCCTCCACAGCGCCACCTCCTGGCACCAGAGACTTTGATTCCAGCACCCTCTTCACCACACAGAGAGCATCATGCAGGGAACGCTCCATTTCATCACACATGAAGTCATTGGCCCCACGCAAAATGATGGAAGCTGATGTGCGTGCTTTGGTACTGAGGGAAAAAAGTAAGGAGATCATTAACATTCCATTGAAGCTGCACTGAAATGTTTTGCCCTTTAGGTTTGCGGCTGACAACTCCTTAACCCCAAATACTTAGAAAACGGTGGTTCTTACTTCTTGACAAGGATGAGTTCATCGTCACAGATGCGTTCCTGCACGACCTCTTCAGCCTGGCCGAGCATAGTGGCCTCAAATGTCTCCTCTCCCTCCAAATTGGTCAGAGAAGGGCAGAGAGTGGCTGAACATTGACAAAGACAACTAAGGTCAAACACTGGCATTTGTTTCCACCTCTTAACAGGACGTGGCCAAAATAGTACAAATGTGCATTTAGAATTAGTAACTTCAAAGACGATCAACATTAACTACAGCATGCTTCCTTCTTACCCCCTGTTGCCTTGGCGATGCGTTTGAGGTCCCTCTTGAGAACCCTTCTCACTGCCATGGCTCCTACATCCACAAAATACTTCAGACACATGTCATCAATGCCTCCAGTGGTCAGGATAACGTTGGCCCCTGACGCCAGGATTTTCTGGATCCTCTCCTTGGTGATATCAGATTCCCTGGAATAACATATCAGCAAAAATACCATACTTTTATCTTCTGTGTGCTGTCTGTGGAAATAGTTTGAGTAATATGCATAATTCATACAAATGTCCAGCCCTTAGTGGACCAAAAGCTTAGAAAAAGCTTCTGCTTTTACTCAGGGCTGCTGATGTTTTCTCCCACGCGTATCACTGTGAAACTACTTGATTCAGAATCACAGCAAATTTAAATGGGATGATTGTTGGAAATAAACGGACAAATATCCCATAACTAACCTTTGTCTGATCTGGTCGAGCTTCTCCGGATCACTGATAACGACTTGGACCCCCATTTTCATCTTGGTCTTCTGTAGACTGAAGTCCAGGCAAGCGATCTTGGCGTTAGCAACACGCTTTACCATGCCTTTGGACAGAAAGGAAAAAGCTTGTTCAACATGGGTAAAATTCAGACAACACTGTAAACTGACTATATCTTATGGTGTGTGGACAAGGAATACAAAAGACACTGAAGATAGTTTCATTTCAATTCAGTCTATGATTCTGTTGTCTGGCCAGAAATGAGGTGCACAGTTTGCAAGCCACTGCGACTATATTCATTCCAGAGCCAGTATACTGTCTCCCACGCGTATCACTGCATACACCATCATAAAGACATAGCAGCAAACATAAATGGGAATTTTAACAGATGGATTTCAGATCAGGAAGTTTCAGGCTTTACATCCAACAAACCTTGTGAGCCAACTGTGCAGTTCACTGCATATCCATTAACCAAGAAACTCTCTTTCTGGCTGCGGCCGTGGGCTTTCAGCACATTGACAGAGTTGATGGGATATTTGGCCACACCCTTGCTGTCCACAAACTTCACAGCCAGGGTAGCATCAACCACCATGTCAGCAAAGAAGTCTGCATCACTAAGGCTTTGGGTCAAGGCAAAAAAGGCAGTAGCATTGACCGGCAACAGACAAAAACAAACAGTGCTGATTCTCACGGTTTGTGTTAAAAGCAGTTCAGTCACCGTCTTAAGAGCTGTAAGGATACACTCCAATGATCTTAGAGGACATGGAAGTCTTGGCTGCATTGACTAAGCACTCTCTGCCGAGGTCATCTGTCCCAATGGTGAGATTCTCATTAATGTAGCGTACTGCCTCCCTGGAGGATAAAATCAAACAAGCTTGTCAGAAAATCTGAATTAACCCAATGTCCAGTGACCAACAGGTAGGATTATTTTTCAGTGTTGGTGTCTTACTTGCAAGCCAGACGATATCCACTGATGACTGACGTGGGGTGAATCTTCTGCTTCACCAGTTCATCTGCACTCTTGAGCAACTCTGCGGCTAGAATTACCTAGAAAAATGTCAATTACACTTGTTATATAGGGAGACATGTTGCGATATATAAACTTTCAGTACTATGCTACACAAACAATAAAAAACAGTAATGCATGTAACACTGTGCCGTCATTTCATTAGAGGAAGCAGAAATATGGCTGCTTAGCCTCTTCAGACACTGACGGGCAGTTTCTCTCTCCTGTTAGCATAGCCACACAACCGTACAAAAGGCAGAAGCATGGTACTTGAACAGGATGTTAAGGCTGACATTATCCTACGAATACACAACACTTCCTCCTCACTGTGGAGTTATGCAGCATTAAGTCACTATGGCGGAGCAGCTGTTGTCCTTACTCACCACAGAAGTGGTGCCATCTCCGACTTCCTTGTCCTGCAGGTCAGCAAGTTCACACAGGACCTTGGCAGCTGGGTGCTCCACTTCCAGCAGCTTCAGGATGGTTGCTCCATCGTTGGTGATGGTCACATCCTGTCAAAACGATTACAATTTATGAGCAACCGGATGCATGTCATATAAATTAAAATCATGGTTATGATATTGTTGGATGTTACACTGACCCCAATGTCGTCCACCAACATCTTGTCAAGGCCGACGGGTCCAAGGGAGCTTTTGACGATGTTAGCGATGGATGATGCGGCCATGACTGCAAAACAGAGGAGGCTGTTACTAGCTACACTCAAACATTTGCTATATGGACACACTTGTTATAACCAGTACCATATCTGACTTAACTGCCCACATATTGTGGTATTCTGTCATATTATTTAGTGGGTAAGTTGTTCAGAGCGTTACCACACCTTCAGACCATGACAGTGTTTTTTCTACCCCATTAGCATAGCCTTTCACTCATGATGATGTGAGTGTTAGGTACTGAAATGGGATTGCAAAGTTGTAATAAGCTACCATTGTGTAGATAAAGCGAACTTCAACGAATCTTGCAAAAAATAATCATTGGCGGAGAAGGGCAATAAAGTGCGAATTACCGTTAGCTAGCGTTAGCATAAACCGCACGTGTGTTACATAGACTTAAACAAATCCCGTTAACTGGCGGCCCGTATTTCGGACACAATTACATGAAGCGTTCCTGGAATATCAAGCAATATAGCACAACAACTCACCATTTTGAGTGCGAACAGATTCGCCAGTTGTTCTCTGGCCGAGCACATTTAACGGACCGTCTAGGAGCGACATTTTGGACCACCACACAGCCGAGAAGAAAGAGAGGAGCGCAATGTACTATGGGTAAACCGGTCTAAACCAGAAGGTTCGAGAAGTAAATCTTTAAGAAAAACCCCGGATCAGAAGTTTAGAGGATATTATCTGCATCAGAGATATAAGGTGTACATTTGTAAGAGACAGTCGTCAACAAGTCCTCTTATACGATGAGGAAAGTATGTTTCGTGAAGTTATAGTGTATAAACTACATTCCCCAGAATCTATTTAACCCCGCCATTCTTTCTTCTTCTTGGTTCTTGGGACAGCAGGGCGTTATGAGTGCGCCACCTGCTGTTGCAAATGCTCATCCCCACAGAGCTCCAGAAGAATCAGGAGGACTGCAGTACTGTATTGCTTTTAATTTCCCATTTGAATATAAATGAGTATGTTGTTTTTTTTTAAATTTCACTTTCATATATTTTCCCATTGCTTTAAGGATGGATTTTAGGAACGCTTACATATTTTTTGAAAAAGCATCGCTGAAATTTTCATTTTTGAAACTCATAATTTGTTTATTTGGTTAATAAACGTTTTCAAAAATGTTGATTACCAAAACAACATAGATAGATGTGGTTCAGCTGGCATTTCATGATTATTGAGGAGTTACGGACTCTGGTAGGGAGCTCTGAGGGTTTGGATTTCTTCGGCACTTGGAAGATAGTGTCTGTTTTCCAGAGGGTGTGAGCTACTGACGTAGGGGTTGTAGAAAAGTGAGCAAAGAACAGGAGCAAGGGGGTCTTGCCTGGGTTTCTGTGGCTCGGCTGTCAATATGTCATTCTGAGTTCAGCGGGCTGGGTATTTTGACCTTCAGCAGAGCTCTGAACACTTATTAACTCTCATCATCTCTATTCTTCCCTAATTAGACTGATATCTAAAGTATCTAACAATATAACCAACATCTACATGTAACATAGTAATTGTGAGATTACCTCAATATTAGTGACTGAATTTATATGAATCAGTCAAATCAATAACAAATTTCTCTAAAGACCAACTTACAACCTGAAAATCTTGATTTTGCTGATCTCCAGTTCTCATCTTGCAGCTGTGGTGTCAGGTGAACTCCAGAAAGCATCAGTGATGCTGGTGAAACAAGCATGGCAGTGTCAACCAGCGAAGAGAAACACTGCGTTGACTCTGGTATGAAGTTATTCCTAAAGTGATGACTATTACTTAATGACAACAACACAACAATAAGTTTAGTTTGAATTTATTACCTCCAATACATTGTTTTGTTGAGCATGGACAACTAGGCTGTTAAAAAAAATACAGTACACTTAACTTAAACGTTAAAGCATTATAAAGCATACCTATGGCATACAAGAATAACTTTCCTAAAATGTACATCTTTACAAAGTGTTTACAAATAAAAAAAAGACTGAAAAGTGCAAAAAAGAGTCAATGTAGACTGATAATCCCCATCAGTGAAACAGAGGACAAAAACGTACAATGAAAAAAACAAAACAAACAGACTTCATATTGGTGTGTTTGTGACAGTCGACCATGATATTGTGCTTGTCAATATTCCAAGTGTTATTGTGATGTGGAACTTGTATTAAGCAGTGCATGATAGAAAAACTAACATATTCTGAAAATATTCACAGTATTCAATTCAAATTTGGTGATCGCCCCGAAATGAGATTAGAACCATCTTTTAATAAATATATTTATCTTTCATTTACAACCTGTACTGGACCCACACTGACATGACGTAATAGCAATAAGGGCAATATCATAGGGATGCTTTCAAATAAATAAGACACAATAAGTGACTTTTAAAAAAGTGTGTGTAGTGAACACTTGGGTTTCCTAAGAGTTGTGCTGTGTGATTCTTAGTGACGTGACGTGTTGTTGCTTGCCGTGGCTGCAATATCAGTAGTGTGACACTTGGGAGTGTGTGATTGATCAGGCAAACAAACAGCGGACTTTCCGTTTCAATTCAAACTCTAAAACAAACAGCGGATACAGTACTGCAGTCTTTGAACCGACTCTCCTTATTGCTTCGCTTTGTGGTCCCTCTTAAAAAACGTTTAAAAAACAATCCACTGGTTTACGTGCACATTTCGCTCTACACAATGGATGCCCCGGACCATTACACAAAAACAAAACGTCAGTTTCTTTCATATATTCAAAATAAATATGACCACATACAGTTCTCCTTATAGATTATCTAATATGTCAGCTCTCGATTTTAAAGCGCAATTCCCTATTGATGACAACGTTGGTAGAGTGACATGAAATTACTTCAAACAGACTTCAGTCGAAGTCTAGTTATACTTATCTTACTGGGTGTGTAATAGCCAACATGTATTTTACAGCTGCATCCTTTCTGTTAGGTTTACTGCTAAGAAATAGCTAAAAGTGACAAACTAGCCTCGGTAGCAAAACTGGAGACGTTAAATCTGCGACTGCAAATTTAATTTGTAAAGCTGCTTGTTCAAAGTGTTTGATACTGTAAGAGCACGAATAAAACAAAACCCATCTCTGTGGTTCCCCTCTGCTATACAGGTTGAGTTTAACTAGTGCTGAAAAAATGCAATTAAAATAACCTTAACAGCATATTAAAAGAATGAGCTTGAAGAGGTACTCGTAGAATGTCTGGTGCACATTAGAGGGTAATTGCAATCGCTTTAGTCCCGATTCTTCCCCCCGAATACTCAGAGGGCGTTGGATCAGAGGCTGCATGTTTACTAATTGTACATTGAACCCGCAGTAGCCAATGAGAGCGAGCTGATTAGCGGTGCCACCAGCCAAATGGTGCGTTAGCTTGTAGCAGTAGCTAACGCTAGCCCTATTTGTGGGTTTAATGACGGTTATTAAATCTGTCAGAACTATTTTTTTAATTCCTGTAGTGTGCACCAGACCAAACAATGGGGACACAAGATCCTCCAGAGTGTGATGTTTGAAACAGTAAAGATACTAGTTCTTGTTGTTGGTCACAGGCATCCTGGACTGCAACAGTTTACGGGCACAAGTCTCTTGTCCGCACTGCTTGGAGATTAATAAGACTCCAATCATCTCTACAAGGCTGGCATGTAAAGCAACACAAGAAAAACACACTCAGTCGTACTAAATCTCTTTACAAAGGACTGAGAACATTTGTTGATTACTTCTTGGTGACCTCATGAGAAGACTGGAAGTGCTAAGGCAGCTCACATGCAGGAGTTGATGTGGCATTGTGACCATTAATTGTAACCTACTTTACTTCCTTTTGTTTATGGTCTAAGATGTTGGTGTAAATGACGGATATTAAGATATATTTGGCTTTCGGTTTCCGTTATGACTCAGGCGAAGCTACTGGAGCTCAGACACTGAAACTTCTCCCTCAGGGACTGGGCGATGGTGGGTTGGCTCTGCTGTGGCTCGCTCCACAGGTACTTCTCTAGCTGTTCACGCTCCAGAGACCTCAATTGATCATAGGAGCGCACCGGCGTGCACGGCAAACTCTGGGAATGGACGAGACCCTGGTTCTGATTGGAAAGGGCTGCCGAGCTGCCGCTTCTTTGTGTCAGCCTGTCGTGCTCTTGATCCGTTTCGTCCTCCGAGCGGATCTCTACATAGTCATCGTCGTCTTCCCCATTGTCCTTAAAGTTAGTAAGGTAGTTCTGGGTGGCGGTGAGTATGCTCACGGCGGAGGCTCGGTTCAGGACCAACACGTGTTGGCCGTCATGTAAGGTGAGGTCTGACTGTCCCTGGGTCGACCGCTCTGGGAGGCTACTCTGCCGTCCAACCCGGCCTAGAGCGGGGCCACGGAGTCTTTCTGTGGAGCAATCCACATTGGGTTCAGTACATCGGAGTCCAGAAAGGTTGTTTCTGTCTGGCTGCCGGCCTTCCAGAGAGCCAAGTGACTGACAGTGACTGTTCGGGGAGGACGGTGCGTTAAATGAAGGGTGTCTCTTAATGGAACTGTAGACATGCTCCTCTTTCTCGCTTGGCGCCGACATGCAGGAGCTCCATCTTTGGGATGAAGGGGCGGCTGAAGATAGTGGAAGGGTCTTGAGAGAAGGGATGGAGCTTGCAGAGGCGAGTCTCCGCTGAGGCGTGGAAGATGCTTGGGTTTCGCCCGCCTTGCTGGAAGAGGACATGAAGCTGGACAGCTCTCCATTGCTGTAGGTGGAGTGGAGCCAGTCCTCCTCCAGGCAGGTCTCAGGCATGGACGGAGAATAAGAAAGCCCAGGATGGGTGTGGTGTGGAGTAGCGAAGGTCTGGCCAGGAGCATCCTTGAACATTACCTGGTCATATAGCTGGGAATATTCTGCTATTCTTGCACCTGAAGAGGGAAAAACAAGATGAGAAGAAGTTGAGACAAAATGGTGTTATACCTAGAAGAGTTAAGAGCATTTCAAGAGTTAAAGGATTCGTTACCTATGGCGGCGCCACCTTGTTTCTTTTCCTCTAAGATGGCAGCGAGATCTTTCTGCTTCTTCTCAGCTCTAGCTCGGGTACAAGTATCTCCAGGGTCCATGCTCCTCATGCGCAGCAGCTGGTTGGCTTTCTTAATCTTCTGACTGTATTGCCGGGCCATCAGGAACACCCGGCTCTTGGATTTGTCCATGTCGAGCTCCACCGACTCGCCCAACAGGAGTGAGGAGGAGGCCAACGGTGAGTCCAGACCTGCCAGCTCCCCCGGAAAAAGAAGATCCTTGATCGGGAGTTCTCTCTGAGGGGTGTTTCTTGGAGGAAGTTCCACCAGGTCGTCGTCCTCCAGGCGAAAGCTGCCACTGCTGAGGCGAGCCAGTCTGGTGCGCATGCTCTTCACTGTGCCTGGGAGGGGCTCCGGGGTGACGGGTGGGGGCGGTGACGTGGGAGCAGGGCTGTGACTTTCCTCTTCAGGGGTGCTTTCACATTGAAGGTCAGGAAGGTTAATGAGAGGGATGATGAAGGATTGTGTGGAGCTGACAGGTGGAGTTTTAGGCTGATGTGCTGGGGGACTCTTATTTGGAGGGCTAGCGACTTGGGGATTAACTACAGACGGGGTCTTTGTAGGACTGTTATGAACTGAGGACGTCTTCTTGGGCGACTCGCTGGCACTAACTGGGAAGGCAGCAGGTTGTCGGTCAGCTTTCTTCTCATTGATCTTGATGTAGTTTTCCAGGTCGTTCCAGATCTCATCCACCTGCTCTGACATCTTATCCCCTTTCTGCGAGCGTCGGGAGAGGGTCTCAGAAGCAGATGAGGAGGAGTAATCTGGTTCTGAAGAGCATGGGGCAGGAAGGGAAGCATCTGGTCCTTCATCACCTCCAAAGCGGAGGCTCTCCTCGGATACAAACTCCCTAATGCTTCCAGTCAGGTCTTGCTCAGAAGTCATCAGACTTTCTCTCTCTTGTATTACCTTATTGTCTTCGTTCTTTCCTTTGAGCTGTAATGACGGGGGCTCCCTAAAACAGATGGTGTCATAGATGTTCTCCTCCACTATCTTCAGCTCACATGTTCCAGCTGGCGCCCCCTCCTGTGTGGAGGACCGGTTGACCTCTGAGGAACAGTCTGATTTGATGATAGGCTCTGTGACCCCTTGAACCTCTCGGTCATTCGGTGCCCTTGCTGCCTGGCTCTGGGAACCCTGTGCATCTATGGAAGACTCTTTCTGCGATTGGGATTCCTCGGGGTCTCTTCTGATCAGGCCTATTCTCTTGAGGTCGTCATAGCTGATGTTGTCATACACGTTTTCGATATCGTCTAATGTGAGCTGCTCGGCTGACGATGATCCAGATATGTCATTGCTGGATGATTCGGTGTGAATCACTTCCAGGCTATGGTCCGGCTGATCATCAGGACTCTGTCGAGCCTCTGTAGCGTTCTCCCCTGCACTGCTCGCCCTTCGCAGGACGCTGCCCCCGCTGGGCGGAGGGTCAATCTGTACTGTAGGTAACTGTTCCACATGCCAGCTGCAGGGCCGGGCTGTCCTGGGCGAAGGGGGGGCCTCCGATCTCTCTGAGGGTAACTCTGGTTCTGGTCCGCTTGGCTCTGTAGGGACGAACATCTGGTAGATGTCCTCATCCTCGTCCTCAGGCTGCATAGTTCGCTGTCTGGTGGGGAACATGGCCCTGCGAGCCCGGTGGTCTGCCCAGATATTCCTGACAGGATGATCCCCTTCTGTCACCACCACAGAGGGAACCGGGGACTCCGGAGGTTCCTCCATCACGCGACGCGTCCTGAGGAGCGGCGGGTGATGACTTCCCTCCCTGACGAGAGTTTCTCTTGCTCTCTGAGTGGAAGGACAGCAGAAATTAGTTTCTCACAGTCTTAAGTGTGATAATAAATTGCTGAACCGACACCGTACCTGCAGATCTGAAGGGCTCATGTTGAAGGTCTTCCACTGATCTATGCTATCGACGGACGCCTGAGGGTTCAGCCTCTTCCTGCTGCCTTTGCCAGGGACTCGCAACCTCTTTGTTCCTCCCTGAATGTGGAGTCGCAAAATAGCAACAGGTCAAATAATTGAACAAGAATTGAAAGAACATCGATATCGATGAAGGCTGATGTGTGAGGTGTTAATGAAGACAACTCACCAGGCCGCTATCATCTTCATCATCAGCATCTTGCTGATGTGGCTCCTCCCCTTCCTCTCTGTCGCTGTGGTTGAAGTGATCACCAGGGTCCAGAGACTCTTGTGATTGATTGATGAGACTGCGGCTGCGGCCGATTGTGCCCAGAGCCAGCTGGGACACTGGAGAGAGCAGGGTGGCACCCAGGCTGGTTCGCTGGAGAGGAACAATCCAACAGTTAAAGTGATAACGTCTGTGAAATAACTGATGAGTGTCTGTGTGTTCTCCTGCTTTGTGTTCACCTTTTCACCGTCACTGTTCGCTGCGTTCTGCTTGGCATTCTTCAGTAACTTCGACAGAGGTTCTGAGAAGACAAACGATATGAATCAATGAAGAATTCTTTAAGTTTAGTCATGCAAAATGTGTCAATCCTTAAAATTCAGTAACCTTTATATGTCTCACCTTTCCTGCGACCTCTGCGGGGGGTTGGGCCGTCCTTCGTTTGAGGGGAATCCTTCTTGTCACCATCTGGACTGTAATGAAATCCAGGATGATCTGGAGAAGTGAGCGAGGAGATGTTACACAACATGGTTAAACCATAAATAGCAGAATGTGACTAAACTGTATGCAGACATTTTCCCCAAGAAACAGGAGCACAGTGGCACTTACGCATTGCGTCCATTTCCAGAATGGCTTGTTTGGCCTACAATTCAAGAGAAGGAAATGAGGGTAAGATCAACAGGTTAGATTATGTATGAGTATAAGTTCTGTCACTAGGTGGCGCCACAACACATCCTCAACTCCACAGTATTGAACAGGAACTGGCAGTTAACAAGCAGCCTCTTTATGAAATCCCAGTTCACTTTCTCAACAACCTTATAAATCATCTTTTCCCACTTGCACTTGTTATTCCAAAAGCATAAAAACAGATGCAAAAGGCAGTTGAGGGACTTTGGTGTGCTGAAAATAAATAAGTGGCTGATTTTTTCAGACCACACGATGGGAAAGAAAGCGGGACAGGAAGAGGTAAGAGGATGAACGTGGGCCCGAGGGAGTGACGTTCGCAAGACATCCAACTCGCAGCCTGTGTTTATGCCATTAGTGAACAGAGAGGAAGCTGTCAGGAGCCGTCCTTACCTTGGCAGGGATTTTGGCAGGGTGGTTTTCAAGTATGAGTCTCTTGAGGTGTAAGATCCACATGCGCTTGTCTTGCTGTGATTTGGCCTGCGGGCAGAGGGAAACATCACACAGGAAGATAACATCAGACATGCACTTTAGACGGCAGCTGACAAGGTTGGGATCAACCTGTAAAGTCTGGACAATGGCTTCCTCACATCGCGCAGATTATCTTTTCTTTTTAAGTGCTTGTCCAAAACAGAGTGATTAAGCGACGACAATGGCTCCCGTTAACCTCCGAACGCACGACGTGTCTGAGCACCTCGGCGAGCTCAGCCGGGCTCTAACAAACCATCAGACACCTGCGGACGGTTGTCACACTTTCTATACTGTCTGATCCGATGCTGCTGGCAGCTGCACAGTTCAAACATCATGTAACTGCATTCACAGGAGCTCTTATGCAATGTTGCTGTACCTGGACAGTGTGTTGTAGTTTGGGGTTCTTGTAGTGAAACACACTGAAGCTCAGTGGCTCTTTAGGAATAACCTCCACCAGCATCAGGTTACAGCACTGCAAGGGACACGTAGAGAGTCGTGTTAGAAACTAAAAACGTCTCTTTGGGACGTGTCGTGATGCACAGAGGAGCAGGGCTGACCAGGATGTGAGCCTTGTACGTGTAGGTCTCTTCCCGTTTCTTGGTGATAAGCAGGAGCTTGTCGAACAGGAAGAGAGTTCTCTCGTTTTTGGCTCGTTGCAGACGAAACGTTCCTTCGAGAACCAGCTCCCCGTAGCCGATGAGATCGGGGCCCTTCCAGTTGGTCAGCAGGCTCTGGATTTCCTGTAATGAGAATAACAGAACAGAGAGAGAGCGGCAGTAAATAGATTTGTAGGAAATTCTGTCACGGAGCTGCTAAGATATCAAATAAAAACCCACAAAATAAAAATTCTGCTGAACAGATTTGGTTTAGGAAGTACGAAAATAAAGACGTCAAACAGACTTGACAGCGAGAAGTTAAGGGAGTTTAAAGAAGGTAGAGATTAAGTAGACGTTTTTTTTATGTGTAGCAGAGAAATAAGAGACAATAACACCGCTTCTATCGCAGTAAGCCGGGCAAACACATCAAACTTCTTCCTCCACACACATTCCTGTCTTCATCTGACCATTCTGGCTCCCGGCTGATAAAAGAAATAAGCTTCCCTTTTATGTGTTCTCCTTATGCAAGGCCATCATTAACCCAGTGGAAAACACTTGGACTTGCGTAAGACGAGGGGAGGATCAGAGCCTTGGCTGAGTCCACGCTGTACTTCACATAACTGTTCTGCAGAACAATAAAAGAACTGGCTTCTTGAACAGACTTGAAAGGGACGAGTCCGTTTTAGTGATGATGGCAGTCACGGTGCAGGATGCATCACTGTGACTGTTGTAAATAGACTCGCGTATTTCTGTGTGTTTCATACCTGCAGCCGAACAGCATGCTCGTGTTTCCTCTTCATGTCATTGATGTGCCAGGCCACTCTCTGCATGGTGTCTATGGCTTCCTGCACAA
>CAAKHC010002386.1:4967-30120 GCA_901007825.1 Macroramphosus scolopax
GGGGGGGGGGGGGGGGGGGGGGGGGGGGGGGGGGTGTGAATACAAAGACACCTGCTTTAAATAAAGTCATTTGCCTGATTATAGATTGATTCTGATTATGTAACAACGGGGAATACATACAGTACATAACTTCAAACAACAAAATATTATCTATGTGTCAATGTTTCCTAAACAAAACGATATATTTCTTTATCAACAACAACCTTTGAAAGCAGGACTGGCAGCTATCTAACCATCTACCTTCGTCACTATGATGCAACGATCTATTCACTGACATGTACTAATTGTGAGGCGAAAGCAGAAAGCCCAGATGCAAATACTTTTCTGGGAGAGTGAACTTCTAAACATCAGAACTGAGGCAAGGCCCGCAGGCTGGGTAAGATAAGAGGCAGAGAAGCTGCTCGTCCCCTGCAGAGGTCCTGTGATCTGATCCATTGTCAGGTGCTAAGACACACAAAGAGCAGCTGGACATGGTTGAATCAGGAGACGATTACACGCAACGCCAATTGAGTCTGAAAAGAACTACACAGACCGCAGGGAGTTTCTCTGTCTCTCTAAACAGAGTGTTTTTTCCATGCTGCAACTTCAATAGTAGAAAGGGAACAGAGTAACCACTAGACCTTGTCAGCAACATAGAGTTATTATTATATATAGTAGTGTGGTAAGCCCGGCACTGATAAGAGCAAGAACATCTGAAAAAACAAAAATGGCAACCGGACTGTCAACTGGCAACAATCAGAAAAGGATCAAATTAACTATCAAATGAACTCTTGTCAAGACATCTGACATGATCTTCAGCACTGTTCAGCTTTGCCAAAGCAGGAAGAACCAGGAAGATGACGATGACATTCATCAAGAGATTAAAACATTTCTAAGAAGAAAAATTGTATACTTATAGCTAGGATGAATTAATTAATGCATTGTTTTGTTCTTAAGGAGTTATTTTCCTGAACCGGGATAAGGAATGTGAAATAGTAACTCCTCTCTTGAGGACTTTTGACAACTTATTGCAGCATGGAAAACTGAACACTGACACTGACACTGAAAGTGAAAGTGTTGATGACAATAACCCACTGCCGTGTCTCTGATAGACAATAACATCCTGTGGAGTCCCTTTTGCTCCTCCGTGTTATCTTAAGCAAAGATAACAATTTTGACATGTAATGTTGAAACTACATGAACCAATATTTACATGGCAGCTAAAAGTACACGCCAACATTCATATTTGCCCCGTTCCTTCATAGTAGGCGTAAGCAGTAATAATAAAACAGAACAAGTGTATTTAAAACTCTGCCAAGAGGCCTGCACCTCAGACGAAGACAGATGTACACACATAGATGACGGACGAAGCAGACCGTGTATCTTGTCGTTACCAATTAATAGCGAGTGTACTCAAGAAGTGTGTAAGAGTCACAGCATGGACAGCTGAGCATTCAAGGAACACCAACGAAGAACACTTAACTGAATTGCCTTGAATGTAATCATGTAACTTAACTCTAGCTAAGTTAGGACTTCGGGCCTGTTTATTAGATCATTGTCTTATTCATATGTCGGAATTGATAGAACGAAAAAAATATATAATTTCCTTAACACTGATGAATAAAAGTGTCAAGATCTAGAGGGAAACGACTAACTAAGAGCTTATGGTAATTTGAGGCATGATGGGTGCCAGGTTAGAGACGTGAATAAGCAAAGAAACTAAGAAAGTTGTAGGTGTTGAGCCAGACAAAGACATAAAGGGTCTGAGCCTTAAGGATGTGAAAGTGATGGCCCCGAGACTATTCTGCCTATTCCCCCATCGAGTGGCAATCAAACGTGAGAATCTCACCCAAGGCTGTCGAGAGGATCACCATAAACCCTTTACCCACACCACTCACAATAAGAGGCTTTCGCCTGAGGGCCTAATAAGTATATAAATAAAGTTGATCACTTCCCCTGTCAGAAACAGCCTGGAGGGTCCTTCCTGACATGGATGCAAGAAGAAGAGGTGAAAAGGAAAAAATGACTTGAGTGCCTCTCAATCCTCTTCCTCGCTTTGACCCGATGGCTTCTCCTGATGTTGAGGTACACAAGTGCAGCTTGACGGCCCAGTGGTAAAACGTGGAAACAAGGCTGAAGCGCCGCAGGGCACGGGGGATGGGGTGACGAGGTTAACCCCCCCAAATTACCCTCTCCCACATCTCCACACAAAAGGAGCTGGCTCCTCTTTTTTGGATTCTTTTAATTAACACTTGCATTGAGGCTCTGAGTATTCAGGGGCCGATACAGGGAAAGAATTTGTATTCTCCCTTACCCCCTCCTCCTTTTCCTCCTTCTCTACCCTTCTTTTTCTCCCTTTCTTTCCCTTCATTCTTTCCGTGTTTCATTTTTTCTTTTCTTGTGTAGGCAGTGTTTGTATTAGGTGTCTGGCTGTGAGTGTGAGATAATTACTACTGACAGATGCACTGTTGGCCACCACAACCACAGTACCACCTTACTCCGTTTTCTCTTTGATGGGTCAAGGAAAAGAGACAGAGAGTGAACAGGGGTGGCGTGACAAAACGTGAGACAGAATGTTTGGGAGGAGACAGAGAGAGGGAGAAGTACGAATGGCAAGTAGAAAATTAAACAGACTAACTTGGTGCCAAATGTCACCTGCAAACAGCCAATCGCACAAGGCAGGGGCCTTCTGAGCTTATGGCTGAGTCATGTTGCTATGGAAACCACAGGTCCCCCCCCCCCACACACACACACACACACACACCAGCACCACAATAAACTTTCCAATCCATAGGCCATCATCAGGTAGGGGAGGATTCCAGCTGTGAAATGGAGGGACTTGGTGGTCTACAAGGCAAGACACGTCTAAGGCTCTGCAGCAATAATACATTAGCAAACATTATGAAACACTACATAAATGTCAGCAATTATTGTCAAGAAGGAAACACCTGTCAATCACTCCTACAGGTGTGGATGAAGGACTTCCAATCAAAACATTTATGGAAATTCCTATATGTGAAAGGTCTCTGCTTTCATCCATCTACATGGAAATGAAGCTGAGCAACTGGAGTTTGTAGCTGGATTTGTTCATTTCCTCCGTTTGAAAAAGGTGGAGAGCTTGTTTCATTTACTACAGATTAACGATGACTAGAAGTGTTATTCATTTCTGATTGTTCATGTCCCTCTGTGGAAGAGGGGGCGGGTTGGGATTCAGGCAGTTCACAAAACGAAGTTTATTTAAAAATAAAATAGTCAGAGAGATGAATTGAATGGATCCATTGGCGACAATATCATCACCTCATAGCAGCTACTGTTGGAAGGAAAAGTGAAGACTCCACTGAAAGGTTTTAAATAAAAGAGGTGTCCAAATACGCTTCATCCTCTTTGGGAATAAATAAGAAATAGATGCTGGCACTGTAGGAAAAAAATGCTATGTAGAAAGAGAGCCTGAGAAATCTCAAATTACTACTCCACTCAGATTAACACCTGGCTAGAAATGAGCATCACCTCACGTTGCTACTGCTTTAACACATTTTGTGCCACCTCCTTTTCCTACACTAATACAGTCCACTGAATAAACTTGTCTAGTGCTACTTGAGCTTTCTCCTTCCTGATCCAATTTCAACTTCTCATATGGCTTTGAATAACTCAGAGCACAATAAAAACAATCAAACACAATGACTATACAGTGTCAGGAAGGGTGATGTAACACTAGTTTCTCTGAAAGGTGAGAATGTCTTTCTGACAAACTAATTTCCCTACGCTCCAACAAAACATGACATAATTAAACACACAATAGCGCGACTCAAATATCTCGTTCTGACCTCAGATGAAACTTTGAGTGAGGTAATAAGAGGCAGCTATTCTGAAACTAGTCCATTGATTAGACGAACTTACGACACTTGTGACACAGCTAACCAGCTAATGCGGCAATTTACCAGGTCTAAGAGTCAAACCAACTCAAAATATACCAAATCATCCTTTCATCCTCGACAGCAGCCATGCTAGAGGCACACACTGTTGTTTTTACATTTAGAGCAAGTTATTATGAAAATGTATTACATTACAGTTACCAAAACAAAATTTCAGTTTCATCTCAACCAAAATGTTTTCCCTGCCGGTTCCTGTATTTTTAAAAACTAAACTTTAAGAACATTCCTTAATAAAATGCAGCACACAATTCACAAATTTAAGTCAATAAATATTGGCCCAAATAATTTTACCAAGCACTTTCAGTAACAGTATAAATAAAGTGATACTACTACAGACGCAGCCTAGTTGGTACTCAAAAGGTGCTGAGGTTCGACACTTAGCACTAAAGACAGTGTGTAATATTACACACACAAATGTAAATGCAAACAGGCAAACAAAGTAATATCACACACTTAAAGGGGAGGCACAGTTAAGTAGTAATCGATTCCACCACAAGCAGGCTAGTGTGCACAGCGAAACGTAATATGGGACCTCTGGCTGCCACGTTTATTGGCCCAAACCCCGGGAGATGAGACTGGGCTAATGAGCTAGACACTAACACTGGCTCCCTACCCACCTGCTAGGCCAGCCAAGTCCTGGGCTTTCTCTGTTAATACCTTCAGACGTTTCAATAAGAGGGCTGTGGCTAGAGCAGAGGCCATTATTACACTTCTGTCTCTTTGCTTTTTAATATCTCCCCATCCAGGAAATACAGACGCTGCGCACATGTGTGTTAGCCATTCGGTGACCGGGCCTATGAAGCCACAATGAGCTGTAATCTACCCATGATCCCTGGCTCTCAAACCCACAGCTACCTAGTGAGCCACGGTTAGCGTCACTGATAGCAATACACAGATAAAAATATATAAAGATAAAAACAGGATTATTTCCTTCAATCTTTATTATTATGGCAATGAGAATAGTGGTGATGGGACACACGATGCCGTGCTGGTTTATAGCAATTAAGTCACAAGATTGTGCTACAGTAATAAACCTGCATTGTATCAGTATGTATGTTTGGTGGTCACAGGTGTGGCAATTGCCTACCAATCTCCTGAAGTGGAAGGATACATTATCTTCTGCCCTCCTGTTTAGGTACATTCATTTACCTTCAACCCCCATATTTCATTTACTTTGAGTTTTTGAATTATGACTGATGGTTGACAGAGAGAGACTGTATCATCCAAAACACTGCCTATCGAAAAATGTTTTCTTTAGTACCCACAAATGTGTGCTGCTACTTAAAACGCGAATAGAGACTTTATAGGCTAATTGTTACTACAGATGCAGCTCTGGTGCAGGACACTTGGGGAAAAAAAAGAAGCCAAGTACCCAAAGCCAAACAAAAAAATCACATAGATCTAAAAGGAAAACGTTAGCTAGGGGTTAACACAAGAATGTGTGCACAACAGCTCCACAGTGTAGCATGATAAACCATCCCATACAATTAGCATGGGAACACATATGCCGTCAAAGAAGGGGTGAGACAAAAGGGGTCAGAGGTTCCACAAGGTTCTGTATAAGGGCCGCTTCTGATCAGCTTGACTGTGTGCAGGGTGAATGGCTGGGAAGAGCGACCCTGCGATGGGTGAGGTCAGTAGGACTCAATGATGTGAGCTTTAATGTCCACAGATAGAGGACACAGGATGGGAGCTGTCTTTGACATCTTAATTAGCTTCTGACAGATGGTATTGGCATGGAGCGTAGAACAGTTTCCGATGATATTCTCATGTATCAATAACCAACAATCAGTAACCAATGGACATCCGGTGTCATTTTATTTGTCTTTGAGACGATCCAAGAACCAGTAAGGGTAACAAATAGGCAGCAGTTACTGTACACAGTAAACTGAACTGTTCTAGTACATCTGAGTAACAAGGGTAATACTTTGATCATGTTTGTGTGTATGTGCTTCTTACAGAGTCATCAGTTGCTGTTGCAGGCCATCCCTCCCACTGTTGATGTCGGACTGGGATGTTGGTCAAGTCTGAAACGTTCCTCTTTACCTGCAAACATAAAAAGTAGATACGGTTATAACTGTATATCAGAAGTCCACAAGAGTTGGTTCTGACTAGAGGAGACTGTGCTTTAGTGGTGGGTTGTGGCTCCTAAACTTTGGAACTCTCTCCCATTGGATTTAAGATCTTTGGACACTTTTGAAACCTTGAAAAAGCATGTAAAGACTCATTTGTTTAGACTTGCGTTGGAATGTGTTGTGTATATTCTGTTCAGTTCTGCTTTCATTGTGTTTTGTGTATGTGTATGCTTTATTGCCGCTCTGAAGCACTTTGGGACGTCTCTACTCCTGAAAGTTGTTACATAAATAAAGTTACTAACTGACTTACTTCAAGATGGTAAAATAAAAATAGAAAAAGAAAAGGAAAAGGAAAAACCCTATAACATGACTTCATATTTTATGTCTTTATATCTTTCTCTGCTATCCTGACATTATTAAGTAATATTAAGATGAATTAAACAAGTTGGATGAACATTTTTCCACACTAATCTAATAAAAAATACATTGTTATAAATCATAGTAAGGAGAATATCAATGTATCCTGCCTTCAGCTGGAGGGAAAAAAGGATGGAGGCAGAGAATGAAGAAGATGAGTGAAAAGGAGGGAGGCACAGAAAAAAAAGACAGCCAGTGTTTTCAGCATTCTTCAGATGCCACAGCTAATGCCCTGCATCAACAGCCCCACACTCTGAAATGAACAGTATTTCTCTTCTCCCATTCATGCGCGGATGCTGTATCTGCATCAATTAATAACATTCCGTGCTTTTAAACAGTTAGCAGCCAGCAGCGCCTGTCCCACCGAGCGCCGTGTCACACCATCCACTGGGTTGTTGGTTTAAAGCCCTAACGCCAGCCTGATGTGCGCCAGCCGAAGGTGATCAAAGCCAGCCGGCGTCTGAGTGCTGGCGGCCGTGGATTCTAGTGCATTTGTTCAGCAGAATTCTGGCCTTTGGGCCCGCAGGGCTGGACACTGATGCTGAAAAAACGGCCCATTGTGGAGCAAAGATCCCTCCACCCACGGGTCAAATCCTGTCTTTGTAAAAAGCACTGAGGAGAGATGGATCCTCGAGCATATGAAGGGCTGCTGGTCATGCAGGTGGAAATGTAAAGAATGCTACAAACACAAAGTCAAAGCCAATGTGAGGAAAAGCTGGAAAAGCAGCTGAAAAGACTGGGAGGACTCTGGAGCAGTCTTTGCTTGGGAGCTTGCACCTTAATACTGATATTACTGCAGGTGTGTGTGCGTGTGTATGGAAATGACATCATCCAAATCCTAATTCATCTAATTATCAAAGCAACAGTAAATATTGTAAGTTGTCAATTCCTCAGTGATATTTCATTTGGGCTGAGTCTGGCACAGGAGATAAATTCACAGCACAAACAAGCCAAGAAAAAAGAACAATAATATATGAGTGGCAGAGTCCATCCTTTGTCTTCCTATTGTAAATCCCAGACCACAGTGTTCAGTTCCTATCATTATGAAGAGAAGCTATGGCCAGGATAGCAGGCAGGGGTCAGAGCGGGTGGCCAATGTTATTACAGAGTGTAATATCTATGTTTGACCAGTCGGACTACAGGGATTTGACTGACCGCCTAGCCAGTCAATGAACAGAGGGGAAAAGGGAGGAAAGGAGAGACATAAACACTAGTAATGAAGAGGCTGCAGTCAGAGGTTAAAGCAGCCTCAGAGAAACAACAAACTAACGCCCACCACAGACAGAGCGAGGATGAGGGGTGGAGAAGGAGGAGAGTGGGGACAGCGTTGAAAGGAACCTGGCAAAGGACAACCTGATCTCACCACAGAAAGAAAACACAGCTACACAACAGACCTGGCCACCTGAAAAAACTCTCCCAGAATCTGCCGTCAGACGATCACAAAACAGAGCATGATCACCAGACTCGTATACAACCATATAAAAAAACGTATTTAGATTACACAGCAGCCTGACCACAGGGTGACACAATGCCTTGTCCTAGCCTCTCCAGGTAGTTTTTGTTTGGAGCACAAGGTTACAAAGCTTTGCAGTGTTCATGCCTACAGCTGCTATAATATGGGAACAGCACTGTCTAATGCTGCCCCCTGTCTGCCATGACAGCAATCTCAGTGATAAATTAGAGTCCACCAAATTTGAAATATATACATCTCTTTTCTGATTCTGAGTGAAAATATTACATGGCAAATTCTTACGAACAAGTACCACCTACAATTTGTTAAATGAAAAACAATGGCGCAATTGGAAAGTCATGTTATGACACCTGGCTGTTTCCCTTTATACATAAAATATGGCGTTGAGGGTCAAACACTCCTGCTGCTCAAGACAAGTATCCATCAATCAGACTTGTACTTCCAGACATAAAATTTAAAAAGGAAATGTCCTCAACGAAACTGGATTTAAATCAACATCTTAATAGCAAACACGGTGCTGCTGACATGTAGGCAGGGGTGTGTGAGCCAGTTATTCACAACATTAGCTAGACTGGCTGTGGTGCTGAGCTGCTGTCAAGACACCTCACAGCAAAATTAATGATCCTATCATTGTAAATGCCAATTGCCTCTAATCTCTGGCTGGAAGCGAATCAAAGAGAAGGAAAGGTTTTCGTTAAACAGTCACAAGCTCTCTCTCTCTTGCTCCCTTTCTTCGTCTCCCCAAGGCACCAGATGCCTCTCTTTCATTCCTTTTTCAATCCAGCCTTCATTTTCTCGGCTCTGTAGCCCTGCCTGCATTTGGTTCCTATATGTCTCCCAGCTGCGGAGTAGGGATGGGGCCCAGGTCCAACCCCGGGGGGCAGTAGAGGAGGGAAATCCCCAAGACAACTGGTCTGGTCACGGACAACTCAGGGCCCAGCAGCCATCTCTATTCTACCCTCTACTTCCCTGGCAAACATTTGCTCTCCAGCTTAGCTCACAAGCTAGCCAGCAACTTACCCCCACACTCTTGTCTGGTAATGCCAATCAGAGTCTACACAGCCCAGTGCTCCAGGGATGGAGAAGAAAGAGGGTAGAGAGGGGACACTGGGAGAGAGAGATGGAGAATGGAGGACTAGAAAGGGAGGGGCAAGGGCAGTTCCCTGAGAGCCACAAGGCAAAGCTAGAGCCTTTGGCAAAGACAAACAAGAAGACAGGACTCTATCTCTATTGATATGCACAAGCAGGGACCATCGGCTAGTTTTCAGCTAAGACAAAAGGGAGAGAAACCTGCTCTGTAGTGGAGTCCATATGCGTCTGTGACTGGACACAGTATGAACAGAAAGGGGACTGAGGCTGCCTGAATATGGTGTTACTTCTTTGTTGCATTCAAGTCTTCTTATGATGACAGAAATACACTGCCCCTCTTGTTCTTGTATTATCGTTTATATCTTCAAACTTCACAATCCATCTCGTCTCCTCTAAGCAATTCCAATTACTTCAAAGCAACATAACTGATTGTACTTGCTCTTGTTGCTCGTCATACCAGCCACTGAACCCCGCCTTGCAGCCCCGACATAGTTTGTACACATGGTTTAATAACATATTTGACGAGACATTATAGTAACAAAAAGGGAAGATCCCTGTTCCCTGGCTAAAGAGTAAATATATGAAGAGCATAGTCAAGATTGGCCGACAGAGTCCAGATCTATGCAGGTTAAAGTCCTGGGCCTCATTTTCACTCCAGGGGGGCCTTGAGATGCCTAAAGACAAGCATGCGTAAGGAAAAGACCGCAACATGGAGGCCTGTTAAAGCCCACATTGTCCCTTTCCTGCCCCCTACGGCCTCTTACAGCACCCCCACCAAGCCGCCAGTCCTTTGCCTACTTTCTGTGTCCATAGTTCCCCCCTCCCACACCACAGGGACCCCTCCCCTGTGTTTGTAATCCCAGCAGAAACACTTAAGTTTCACAGTGGGTGCTCATCAAAACCATCTGCCTGAGAAGAGAGTGAGAAAGAAAGAGACAGAGATGACAGAGGGAGGAGAAAAAGGAAAGAGCAAAGGAGGAGAGGGCCAGAAAACCAGGGAGGCAAGCTGCCTCCTCCAGCTCAGATGCTGGTTATACTAATCTGTTCAATTAGCAGTATTACAAGCCCTGCTTGTCGCCTGATTATTATTAGTGTAATCTTCACCTCACTGAGGTATTCCTGTAGTGGCTGCAGCGAGCAAGCAACAGGAAGGGAGGAACAACTCTCGTTATTGCTTAAGAGCAAATAATTAATCAAGACGAAGTGTAGCGGACCGTCAAAAACCAAACAGTCAAATAAGAAGTCACTACAGTCACTACAGGATGTTTTACAACAAATACTGAGTCATAGGACAATTCCAGATGTTCTGTCAAAATAAATGTTTCTTCATTAACCCATAAGATCAAAAGTTAGACTGCTCTTTCTTTCCTGACCATCCTTTGGGAGCTTATTTCCCCTCACCTGTGACAGCAAGCTACCCACTGTGAATAATAAATAGGTCCTACTCAGGTCTCCCTCTGCATAGGAGGTTAAAGCATGACTGAACAGGGCCGCAGTAAGTGTAGTAAGTGTGTGTGTGTGTGTGAGGGGGATGCTTTTTTTTTTTTAATTTGAATTCTCATGGGGCCAAACATTGACTGGGACTTAGCCCTCTCGGGCAAGCAAGTACACATAGACGTTTATGCTCCTCAACCGTTAATCCATTTGCAGCTGTGATCGCAATAAAAGATGGACAGAGAGCTGGACTGTCCTCACACGTTGTCTAGTGCAATATAAATATTTCATGGGCTGTAAAACTCTACTGATGAAGGAAATTAATGGACACTGTCATTTTTCAATGCTCCTGCATGCTTAAATCAAACAATGTCCAGTCATTTAAACTGCCTCCTAGACTGCGGTGACTGTTGAGGGAGAGGGAGAAAGTCACAGGGGCAGTGGGGGGAAAAAAGAGGGGGTTGCACCAGACTGCAGCTGTGAGAGTAATTATGTGCTTGGAAATGTGATCATTTGTGATGAATAATGAATCGATGGCTGAGATAGACTAGCAATGTTTGGCAAATGGAATGAGAGCTGTGTTAAGGGAAACCAGAAGCAGGTCCAACAATATTACGTATAAAGGTGTCCTTGGGTGAGTCTCAGAGACGTTCCGTTCGTTTCTGTACATGTGCCGTGACCATCTGATCCATGTTTGAAATGTGAGTGTGTGTGTGTGTGTGTGTGTGTGTGCATGCATGCTTGTGTCATACCTCTTGTATGGTTCTAGAGCCAGGGAAGTTGAGGTTGTAGTCCCTCTCGGCCTCATGGTGACTGATGATTAGCAGGTAGTTCTGGTTTAACGACTCTGGGAGAGCACTAAACCAAAAGAGAAAAGATGGCAACGTTGGGAAAACAGAGATGAACACATTGAATTCAATAAAAAAAAGAAAAAAAAGAGGAAGACACAGAAAAGAATTGTTACAAGAATAGGAGCAGAATAATGATGCAGTAGAAAGAAAAGAAGTGTGACGAAGAAGAACAAACATTATCCCCAAGACCAGCAAGTGAAGGACAAGCTGAAACTTGTCAACTAGTGGTAGCCTGCAGCCTCGTGGGGAGGTGGGTGCCTCCTCAGGGGGCTTGTTGCCCCCGCCGCTGGTTATGTTTTAACAAGCCTGGCCAGAGCTTTACTCAGCACAGCAGGCCACCACGGTTATGACCCCCTGCACAGTATCAGCATGGAGTTTGTCAATCTGCTTTCATCGCTAACAAAATAGTTGGTCATAATGACATAAACCCAGCAGAGCCTTCACTTCACTAATTGAGAGCCTTATGGCAGCCTTAAAATAATATTACAGGTTGTATAGTGTGTACTGTATAGTCATTGTAGTTATATCAATGTCAATTAATATAATATAGATTGAAGGCTATTTCGACCCCGTACGAAACAGTATGATAGGTGATAGTTTACCAGTGGACTGAGATGGTTACAGTCTCAGAGAAGACACCATGTACCAATGAGAAGCATGCTGGTGGAGATATCACCTTCTTCAGTTTGAAGAGGACATGGGGAAGAAGAGTTTCTGGACTGTCACCATATCTTAGGAGACAATTTTTGTATGCTTCACGTAGAGAGATGGAGGTGGGGGGAATCAACTTTTGGAAGATTCATTTACTATAAGCTGTGAGGTTAAGTAGCGTTTTGAGCAAACGCTGGGACTGTGAGGCTGAATATCAATACAGGGCTTAGGGGCCGAAGCAGGCACTTAATCAGGGCTCAGAACCCAAGGAGATGAGGAAGAGTTGAGAGAAAGAGAGGGATGGGGGGAATTAATATGTAGCACACACATTAATTATGCAATCACACCCTTAATCTGCGCAGATCTGGACGAGCTTATGTTAACAGAAGCTCAAATTTACTGTAATGACAGCATATTTACATTGACTAAAACTACGAAATCAATATGTAAATGTAATGTTTGTTGTAGCTAACTCGAGAAGATTGGAAATGTGTGGAGTGGGAAGGATGGATGCATATGTAATAGGGCTGAGCAGAAGGATGAGAGAGAGACAATGTGTATGCACGTGTGCTTGAGAGTGAGATTGTGTGAGAGAGAGAGAGCAAGAGAGCAAGAGAGCGAGAGAGAGAGAGAGAGAGAGCGAGAGAGAGAGAGAGAGAGAGAGAGAGAGAAATGGGAAATGGAAGGGGTAGGGACACATAAATAAGGATCTAGCTAATATCATGATTATGTTTGGACACAATCCCGAGCTACTGCTGGCAGGCAGCGAGACTCCTAAATTGACAGAGATAGAGGGTAAACTGAGTGGAAATGTTACTCTGTCCTTCCAAGCAAAGAAGGAACATCTTATCAGTCAGTTATGGCACAACGAAGAGCCATTTGGTGTTTGCGTAGGTTGAGTTTGGTTCAAGATTAAATCACTTTTTCTCTTCGATAGCACCAATATAGCCACTAAAAATATCAAATGCAATTCAAAGGGGAAAAAAATTTGCTTTCATAATGAGTCATTGCCTTGTCGTTTCCAATCTGTCTGAAGGGCCAGCTGGTTCATACATAAACAGAAGACCCATGTTTCAAGAATAATATCCCCGTGTCTCAAATTTTCACTACTCAGTCTACAAGCAGGCTCTTCAAGCAGAAGAGGGTTGAAATGTGCATGTCTCAATGTTTGCTTCTGCCTTCAGAGGTCTCTTACTCACTCAACACATACACTGTGTGACATCTAGGTCGTCCTGACACATCTCTGGAGGTTCTGACATGGCATAAGGGTGCCGGGATGAAAATGGCATTTAACTTTATGGACAGAGAAAATTGAGCATTTTGCAGGGGAGAGGAGCAGGCTAAACAGATTGGTTTCATTCGGAGGTAAGCCCATCGCCTAAGCTGCAAGTCCCGGTGGCGCAGAGCAGACTCTAGACCTTATTAAACTAGAACTGCCAAACACATGCACGCACATAATTTGACATGCCTGCAAAACACAAATACTCATACAAACACGAGGATTGTCGTGGTAGTCGGTGTTGAGGCATCTAACGTTCACTTCAACGCACCGTTTTGCCGCCGCCCGCCGTTGTTTTTTTCAATACCCCTAACTTCTCATACACTTACGAATTATTAGCAAATACAGTGCGAGCGTTTCAACTTAAAAACACATTTGTACAGGAGGTCATGAGGCTCACACAAGGTCTTCTTACCTCTTCCACATTTTGCATCCACAACAAAGCAGAAGAACGCGAAACCATTCAGGCTCTGCTCTTTTTTGATCTGCCATCTCGTCCCAAAGTTAATCAGCATGCTAACTATTAGATACTTTCCGTCAGCACTGTAGCCAGCTAGCTAGCTGTCTGTCTGTCTGCTTTAATCATCTGCCACTGGATGGCGGGCACACAGAGGGAGAGGTGGGGGACAGTAAGGTGCATTAAAACCCCACAATACGTAATGATAATCTTTTTCGCAATTCAAAATTTCTTTGAGAGTTCAAATTAAAATAACCGCTCTTTGGCAAACATGCTTCTTGAGAGCTGGAGCGGAGAATAAGTGAGGGAGGAAACAGGCTCTATTGAAATATTCATCAGGCTTTCATCATTTATGCAAGAGACGAGCTCCTCCTCGACACCCTCTTGTATTCACAGTCAGTCATCAACATAGCCACAGAGAAAACCCTTCTTCAAACCAGGATTACTGCAGTACTAACAGCACATCATATCGCTAACTAAATAACTACCTGAGATGGATATGTGCGGGAAGGAAAATCTCCCAAGCCTCGAGATTTATTTCTAATCAAACATGACAACTAAGAAGAGTTTACTCAGCAGGATCATAATGACAGTACTGCTCTATTTAATCAGTCCGTTTGGTTTAGGTGTGTGTATTGCATGAGCCAAGCTCTACAAAGTAATTGCCAGGGATATTACCATTATGGGACATTTGCCTTTGTAGTCAGCAACAATTTGAACAAATAGATATTGTCAGATTACTTTCGGGTAGCTAACGGTCTTTTTGGACTACTTCACATGAGCAAATATACATATATATTGTATAGTAGTAGTTTCATTAACCTCGCTGATCCTAAGATATTTATTTAAGCGGAAGATATTGCTTAAGTTCTTTGGCAGTAGCATTAGCAACTACAATAGAGCCTTAAGTGATATTTTGCCGACTAATGCAATAATAACAATAAATCTAAATCTGCTCACTATAGTAGTTGTTTATCCCGGTTTCATAACATGAAACAGAATTGTGATCACATTCCTGCAATGGTGTTTCACTCACAGATTCTAAACTATAGTATTTAACTATAGTTGTCCAAATAATCTGTCCACCGGTAAATAAAAGTAGATTGTGTACATTTACGCATAAACTATCACGCAGCAGCTTTACGTCTTTGCAAGTTATAAACATGTCATGAGTCGTCGTCTGTTTTACAAACGCAACGTTAAGTGTATTTAATGTCTATCTATGAGACAAAATCGTGTGTGTGTGTGTCGGCCGATGCTGGCTCTGTCGCACGTGCATGTACAGTGAATATACCGCGTGACCAGTTTACTAGACAACCTGTTAGCTTTTCTAGTCCCGCTACAGGGGACTATTCCCCCCCCTACTCTAATGTGTCACCGATTCTCCCGCAGTATGACAGCAGGGTCATCGTGCCCACACACACACAAATGCTTGTGCATACACACACAGAAGCCCACCCGCTCCATTCAGATCAAACTGTCCTCCACCAATATAGCTGGCGCACAGTAATGAGCTCCTGACGCCTAAAATGATATCAATAACACAAGGAGAAATGGCAACGGTGCTGTTAAAAAGACACAGCAGTGAGTGGGGGAGTGACGGGATGAGGAGAGGCAAACAAGAGAGAGAGCGAGGGAAGACTGTGGAGATGATGGCCATTAGCTGCCAACACAATATAAGTGCCACTTAGCCTAACTAGCAGGGAAAAAGGCAAACTGCCAATTGACTTCTTTAACAGGAGTTCTCGTGTCATGTGGATGCTGGAACAGCTGCTATCATGGGGAAATGTGGTGAGAGCTCCATTACTATTTTTAGGAAAACAATAGTTTAGGTTCCCTTACTTAGCATTTATAAACAGTATAGAAAACATGTAATAAACCTCTATAACACAATAGAATTTAGTTATACATTAGCATACATAAGGTCATTTTAATATATCGTATTTGTCAACCATCAGAGCTTCTCCTATGAGGGCGTTTTTTATATTATTACAACCGTGTATATTAATTTTCTGTTTATTCACCAGCATCCTGTTATACATACCCACAGGACAGGAGTTGTTGATATAGTCATTAATAATATTTGCTTATAACAAGATAGTGCTTAAAAAAAAACTAAAAAAAACATTCATCAGATGTAAGGGGGGAACTGAAGTAAAGTGTTGCCCACTTTTTCTTTTCAATCTGCTGTCAACAAACAGACTCGGGCGATTACTCGTGAGACTAGAAATATCTCTAACACTCTTGGAGAGCATGTGTATTAAAAGAGGGGAGCAAATGCAATTTGTCAAGTCTACTTCATGGCTTTTCAAAAGAGGGTTACAATTAAAATGTGTTATTGTCATGTTTGCTTAAATTCAGCACGTACACAGACAGCATTTTTTTAATTGGCGTACAAAAGAAGTGAAAGTAGAATTATACATAGATGCTTTTAAAAAAGCCCCTTGTTGTCCCAATTGTGAAAGGTTTTATAATATTGATAATGTTTGCTTGAGATGCAGTCTCAGACCCTACTTAATCTTTTGTTTTTAATTATAATGTATTTAAGTTGCATCTGAAATGGCTTGTAAAACATTAGTTTAAGCAATATTTACTCATATTACGTATGACTCATAACTACGTACGTAGTTAATTAATATTTGATTGTGCTTCTCAAAGGGGTTTTGCTCTCTGTTGATTTGATCTTTTTTTGGTATTAGACACTAATGTCCTCGGAGGGATATTAGTGTACACTTCTAAAAATATGATATGTAATTATTATTGCAGTAGACACACGAAACATCAGCCTTTTCTTAGCTGGACCTAATAATGTATTTCATCCACACAAGCGTAAAGACCTTGCACAAGGACAATCCAGCAAATATACAAGCTCTCCCACAGATCATCCTAGATTCAGATTTATCTTTTCTTTTTTTTTTTGTATAAGTATCCTCAAATTAAAAACAAGCATGTGCAATAAAAGGGAGAATATCACAAGCGTAGGTAGACATTCCTCCTTTGCTTGATGTTTATCTGACACTGATGAAAGGACAATCCGACTATCAGCTGCCAGCTGCGATTGTATTACTGCTTTGACTTTACACTGGGGTGCCTGACATTTCAGACAGAAAGGTTGTTAATATCGCCACGTATTCCCTGAGATGAATGGAACAACACTGGCGCTACACAGCATTCTTATGTCATCGCTTTTGTCACGAGCTACCCTCACTAATGTGACAGACTGCTATACTTTGAAAGAAAAATGAATATACGGTATGCAAATCACACACACTGCCTGTCAAACAACCTAAAGGAAGCAACAATGTCAGGTTGGAAGGTATAAAAGAAAATTAATATTTACACAAAGAAATTGCCGCAGCTGACATTCCTATCAAAATGTCACAATGGATATAAGGAAATGAAATGAACTAGTAGGTCAAATGTCTCTTAATATGCCAATGGAAATGGCATCTGCAGGCCGGATTCTCCATAACGTGTCAGAAACTAGTCATAGACTGCCACCTGGTGTTGACTCATAGATACTACACCAATGCCACTATCAGTAGTATTACATCCTGTATGTGTACCATGATGGGAGGTGGAGGAGACTTTATCATAAATTAGTACATAAAAGAAGTGAGAGAGTGCAAGGCTGAATACCTGTTTTTGCTGGTGCTGGTGCTGGCAGTGGGAGCAATGTCTGGGGTAAGGACATACAGGCTGATATTCCTGGGCAGGTGTAAACTTCTCAGCACCGTCTGTTTACGCGCACACACACACACACACACACACAGGTACAAGACATTCAGATTGTTCAATTCCCTAGGAAGTATGAAGTGACGTCCAGGAAAGAGATTGTCTGAAGACAAGACTGAAGTAGATTAAAAGGTTTGACAACAGTATTGGAAAATATTATTCATATGTACTATTTCTATAGCAGTTTTAGGAAGGAGACATTTTTGTGAACAATGTTTTTTGTGACACGTATTTATGAGCTATGAACTCACACTGTCTGATACATCTCCACTCTTCCATCCCTTCAGCTGCATTTTGGACACTGGAACCCCGAGCTCTGTCTCAAGGATTTGTTTGATCTCTCCTGTGGGTTAGGAATTGACAAGGACAAGGAATTTTCAAGCTTACTTTTTAATTGCCCATAAAGGCTGTGTGCCAGCATGTTGTCTGTGTGGGTGTTTGGATACAGTACATGCATCAATGTTTGCGTGTGTTGCTCACCAACGTTGCTGCCTTCCTCCAGTACCAGCTCCACCGTGCGCTGCCGGTACTCCACCCTGAAGCTGAGCATCCGGGGCTGACGCTCTACAATGTGTCGGGAGGAGGGGTTGACGGGGCAAAAAGCTGAAGCAGAGGATGATGAAGGAGAAGAGGATGAAGGCAAAGAGGAGGGGGGAGGAACTGCACCTCCCGCTGCTGCATCGGCTGCTTCTGATTGGCTAGGAGGTCCGAACATGCTGGCCTGGCTCGCCTCACTGGAAAAGTTACTGTGCAGAGGTGACAGGGTTACTAATGATGAGTACAGGGTGAAGATCAGAAAGAACAGCCAACAAATATCACAAACAAATAAAACATATAGTTGTGATCACATCATGAAACAGTTGTGTGAATGTGAGGACTTTCTACCATCAACACATGACTTTCCTTCCAAACGGCCATTACAATATCTGCTTACTCAGGGTACGACCCATGTGTCGCACAACACAGTAAACATTGTCTTTTTTCGTAGGCAGCAACTGTCTTTCACAAACACAGTGCCAGAGTCAAGAGTTTAAACAAAGGCTGTATTATATTTGGCCCACCACTTTCCTGAGGCGTAGGTTGTCACCACAAACCTCCCAAAAAACAGAGTCAATAGTGTTAGAACTTTAGCAGCCAACTTAAACAACGAACCAATTATTTCAACATACAAATGTATCTTAAAATTGGAAGTGGAATAGTTACTGAACAAGTTTGAATAATTCCCTCTTTGTGACATAAGACAGACACTGTTGGCAAAATTAAACATGTAAACTGTAAATTGACATGTAAAAACACTGCTCTTAATATGTACTGCAATACTGTGTGTGCTGTACAAGGTGCAATACCTCTACGTGCAATAAACTTATCCATTACATATAATATCACTGCTCTTACCTCTGCAATACTGTAGCTTCTATGTAGCTTATTTATTATATCAGTTGGACATATCACTTATTCATTAGTTCTTATCTCTGACGCTGCATGTAGACATATGTACTTACTCATTTGTTGTTATTTTTTCATAAATGCTCTTCATTGTGTGCACTATCGATGTGTGCCTCTAAAACCTGCCTTCTTCTTAAAAGCATCTGAATAATAAGTATGTGTACTGCATGAACTCTCCCAACAAGTAAAAGTGATTACGCATGCACTTTCCCCCAAACTTGGCACAGTTACACTGATGGCCGTTAAATTGACTGTTGTTAGCGTGTACGTCCATGATGTCCTACATCTAGATGGCAATGTTACTCCTATATAATCCAGGAGGTGTCCCAATGCAGGAAGAAATGCCGAAGCCTTAAAACATGGAAAAACTGTCAGAACTGAGCATTCAGAGTTTTTATTGAGTATTACCAGGAAATTATTTTAATGCCCCAGAGGAATTTGATCAACAAGGGAAGCTTTTTATAATTCCCAACCTCCCTACTGAAGAGGACACAAGGGAGGAGGGAAATGCATTATGAAACAGGAGCTCTGGCATAGCGTCCAACTGGCACCAGTTCAGGTCACGTCATCAGAGACTGTTTACTGGTCAATGCCAGACTATACAAGTGCCAGCCACTTAGTAAATGTGTTGGCTGCTGGTCACGGTGCCAGCCAGCCTCCATTCATAGCAATGTGTGCCCTCAGAAAGGCCGGCAATATTCTCATGGCCCAAGGGCCTGAACTACACTACAGCACATGCATGCATGCGCACACATGCGCACAAGTGTGTAAACAAAATCAAACGTTTTAACAGAACATCTCCACTTTGAGTGAGTTCAGATCAGCTCAGTGCATTCATGTGTGTCAACTAACCGTTGAAGGAGTGTGAAGGGCACAAAGCTTCTTAAAGAAACCTTTTCTATTCAGAAACTGTGTACAACTCCACTCTTGGCAGAAAGTTTTCTTGCAGTTGCAGTGTCTTTATATTATTTCTTTATTAAACTGCCAAATAGAAACCATAGCAGGAGCAAGAGGATCCAACTCAGTAGCGTCCATACTAGTGTCAACTGCTGGATACCTATTGACTATGGAAACTACTAACTTTAAGATGTATCGTACACATGGAATACTATGGTACAAGCAGAGAATACAGAAACTAAATTCTCATCTCTTCTGCAGTGTTGTAAAACTGATGCCTGATGTAATGTTATATTCACATCCTTTTACATTTAAGGCTCTTGAATTCTTGGTTAACTTGCTTTGTAACTTGCTTTAATTACTTCCAGTTCCTTATCTTTACTGATTGCATGCACCAATAAACCAGGACAAATTCCTTGAATTGTGAAAACTGTAATACAATTACTCTGATTCGGACAAAGAAATGTGTTTTCTTCAGGGAAACAACAGGTCGGGAACCACAACAGGCGTTGAACCTGCAAGTAGCAACTGCAGTATATGTACTTACTGTAGCCGTTCCTGTAGCTTATACAATCAGCTTTATTTCACATTTCCTATATTGTGGATGAACACTCGTGACTCACCGGCATGTACTGTGTACTGTAACAACTTATCTCATATCATCCTCAGTATCGGATTTACCAACTCCCTAACCAACTATTTAAATGATTTCTTTCTTGTCTCTCCTTGACGATGTTAGGACACCTTGGCTCCGACCATCACATTCCGAACATGGCTGCTTGTCATACTGATCTTTGATACTTAAACAAACACTGTATAGCCTTTTATCTTTGCATGGCAGAGTTCAGGTAGAAATGATTCACTGTTATAAGGTCAACTGATGTCTCTGGCTGACTTGCCGTGAATGTGAGGCAGTGACGTGGTTATTACCTTTGCAAGATGCCATTCTCCTGTGGTATCACTCCATTGATGGCTGCCTGTAAGGAAGGTCAAAGGGAGTTATACAAAACAATATTAAGCCATGTTCTTGCTTTAGTCAGTAATTTATCAATGGCCAAGTTTTCCACTGAAAATACTGTACTTGAAGTGATGCTGACTCATCACTGAAAATTGTGTTTTGACAATTGTGATGAAACATATGAACAAGTATCGTTTACAAGTTAGACAAGACTGTTATACTGCATGATCTAAATTCCCTACATACTTTCTTGAAAAGGATATATATTTTGGTTGATTGGCAAGGAGTATGTGGAATTAGCTTGCTGATAGGTTGCAGTAAACCTGTCAAAATGTTCCAGGTAGTTATGGAATATTCCAAAAGGGTGGCTGACCAGGACAAAGACAGCTGAAAAACAACGAGCGCAGGGCTTTTGTTTGAATGCACAATAGAATGGATTCATCTCGAACACTCACTATCCTTCACTACAGAGGAAGCAAAATAAAGATAGCTGTTGTGTATTGGTGTAATCAGATAACCTATTTGTGTGTATTTCATTTAGTTTAACAGCAATACACAAACATAACAGCATGATATCTATATCCAAGGAGACAAATCTCCTGGTCACACAGAAAGAATTTTTCAGGAAAGGTTCAATTCAAAATGAAATAAACGGCCACCACATTCCTCTCAATCCCAGAATCACTTGTTACATCTGACCTGTGGTGGCGGTTATCAGGACCAAACATAGTCCAATACAACACTGAATTGAATACAGTTTTTACATGATGCTTTGTTGTATTTAGTTGTTTTACCATTTTTTTTTGTTGCTCTTAGGTTTGCTTGAGTTGATAAAACCAATGTGTGTCAACTAGAGTGTCATTCACTTGTCTCTGTTATGTGATATTTTGACATGCCACAGTTATTTGCTTATGGAAATCACCCGACTTGTGATAGGTGCTTCCATTTCAGGGACCTAGTATTACCATATTACTGTGCATCCTGCCACACTGCCATGACTTTCCGAGACAACCGAATAGAACAAAGACAATGTTAATGTTATTAGTGACACCTCATCTTTTCCTGGTATGGCATGTCATTATCCCTGACGTTTTTTGCTGCTTTTTTAAGTCACATCATAGGAAGGTTGAATGGCAACTGGACTTGGTGTTAGATACTTCAAGACATTTAGTCTTGACATTTAGTCTTCTGGCAGAACCAAAAAAGTTGCCCGTGATTCAATCCTCCTTGAATGAACTGAATAACTGAGAGTCTTAATGTTTGTTGTATGTTTGAGTACAAACAAGTTTGGATATATGCTACACAATATGCCTAAAATATTGTTTATAAAAAAACAATAATTTAATTGTAAAAAAACACTGCAAATTTGAATCATGCCTATAAAGAGTTTACAGCTTGTTTACAGAGAGAGTGGGTGTAGTCATTTTGGAATAGTTTTTGAAGTTACTATTTATGATAACAAAATGCAATCAGGTGGTGATTAGCTGCTTTGAGCCTGGCATTTAAAGAGGATCTCAGTGTTTTCACTGCCATAACCTGGGAACAACCACAACAGGAATTCAAATCAAAGGAGGCAAATTTTTTATAACGAAAGAAGAAGTGGTTTGGGCAGTGAACTACTGTGTCTATTTTCAATGTTTGCAAAAACTATCAGCTAATACAGAAGAACTGCAAAGTCATCAGATTTACAGGTGCAGTGAGTCCGGGCTCGACTCTGTCTTGCCTCTGCTTGGACAGCAGATGCTGGCTGCTTTGAACTCCTGCCAGCATCAAGCTAAATATAGACTGACCCTTTCTAGTATGCACTTCGCTGGAGAAGGTTCCTTGTTTTTCAGACTCTTCGTGAGATGTAACAAAACCTGGCAGGACAGATTATTTCTCACAGTTGATCTCAACTCACCATTCGTTCCACCACACATCCCCGTACTCATTCTCAACAGTGACTGCATTAAGTTTAAGTGTCCTGCCAAGATATTGTCTGCTTAATTAAACATTATGGGTTAAATGAGGAAATTATAAAGTCACTGACTGTTCACTCTTGTACTTAAAGTCTCGAACTATGTTGGCCCGTTAAAGAGCAAAGCCTACAGGTAATGAACTTACCACTAAATCCCAGTTATTAAGCTCCAACAGAGTGATTGCTTCTGCAATGTTGTCAATTCCAGTGCAAGCCTGTGAGAGGAAATAACAAGAGACAATGAATTCAACATGCATTCTGATGCAAATTCTACAGTTACTGTGGATTAACTGACAGCTCTTTAAAGCAGGCTAAACAAAGTACACTCTTCATAGTATGAAACAATACTGTGCAATGCAATACAATATACTTTTATTGTCTCCTTAGGGAATCTTTTCTTGGGCTTGGTGTTAACATACAGAATATGAACACAACTACACACAGTACATTCATTTTAGTTTGGTTTCTCTCAAGGGTTGAATTTTTAGTTCAGTAATCTTGAGAATATGAGCAAATGTTTCCAATAATACTTAACCACATTTACTAACACCTAAATGACACAGAAACACTAATGGGGCTTTAGGCTTTTATCTGTGGATTTCTTATCCACAAACTTATACTTTTTTGATATTGGAAATTGGTATAAAGGTGGAAAGATATTGGTTGAAAGATTGAGAATAAACAGTAGTAAGACTTAATTATATACTACGGGGCCAATTTACCTGTTTGAAGGTCTTGTAATGTCAGATTAACCACTGCTATAACATATTTGCCTCCGCCAAGGAGGTCATTCACATTTTTAGCTTGTTGGTCAGCAGGATTGCGGAAAAACTACCTGGCCAATTTTCATGTAACGTGGTAGAGGGGTGGAGCATGGGCCAGTGAAGATCCCAATTCCATTTTGAGATGGATCCGGATCAAGGGGCAGATACAGACATTTCTTGTCGCTTTCTATAACGTTATGAGATGAATTTACAGGAAATATGATATGGACTTTTATGCGCAAATTCAAGCATAGTTACAGTGACAATATCTTTTAATTTGAAGATTTTAGTACGGATCCTGACAAAATATTATCAAAGAGTGGACGATTGCCTTGGAGGTCTGAGCCCCAAGAGTGCCCTAGTAGTTAATTGTTTTCAGTTACATTCAGAGCTACAATTTAAAGACAGTAATTGGCTCAAAGTTTCAGAAATTAAATGATTTCCCTCAATGTCTTTGTATTGTAGCAAAGAAGCATCTACTTTGAAAATGCAGATTACCACGAAGCATAAAATGAAATAAAAATAAATAAATTCTGAAACTGCTTGAAATTGGAGCCCCATGAAGTGGTTTTGCCCTGTGAAATAATAAGCTGGCGTCTATGGCCTAGTCAAACAAAATATTTGTTTTAGTGTATGAGAATCAATAACATATTTACTGCAACCGAATATCCAAAGGGAATTAGCCAAGAGTGGAAGACCTGTACACATGCATTTGTTATACCTGCTGTCAATCATTAAAGAAAAACTCACAATGCACAAATTGTAAACAGAAGGCTAAAACCCATGAAAAGGAGCAACCTACTCTAAATTTGTAGGTTTCAGAGGTTCATAATCATTTCAGTATTGATGTCGTTAAACATAGTAACCTGCAAACATGATTTTTAAAGTCTGCCTTTTCTCAATATCAATAAATATAAACCACTGTTGACCAGTTTATTGGATGTACCTGTATAAAATAAATGCAGTCAAACACGCCAAAGGTTTACGATAATATTTTACCTTTGAAGAACGGATTATGTTAAGGTTTTGTCGAATTATTTCTCAGAGGCAGTTTGGGGTCATTTTGGAGACTGTAGTTTGTGGTGGGAACAATTTATATTTCTGTATACTAGCGAACGTTTCTAAACTTCCAATTCATTGGTCTGCATTTGTCTCTGCTTAACATGCTGATAAACGGAAAACTAGGTGTGCATTACTAGCTATCCGCAAATTGAGCTAAAAAATCTCTTATCTTTCTTCGACACACAATGTGTGACGACGATTTAAAAAAAACAACGTGTAAACAAGTTGACAGCGTGAGCACCGAAGATCCTCTCGGAGCTAGCTAACTTGAGTCATTGTACGCTGTCAAACTAGCAAACATGAAACCAACATAAAACACAATTTATCCCAGCGTTTATATTGCCAGTTTTGGACAACAGTTCTCTACTTTGCGGTCTCGCTGTCGATAACAGCCTTCATAATCAGTTAGCAAGCTGTCAGTCTGTTAGCTCAGTGTGCTAGCAGAAGAAAGCAAAGCTCAGCTCAGGTCTGCTGTTTACGACGCCATTCAGGTCGAGTGTACGGTTGTTGACAGTAGCCTGGAGCAAATCAAAAACGGCAAAATGCCGTGTACAATATTTGAGACGTACAAAAGAGACACACCTGAAAGTCAGCCAGAATCATTTCTCTATCCATGTTGCTATCGCCGCTTACGGAGGCCATGGCAATGACTGGCTAAAAGCAATTCTTCTTCCACTGGCTCTCGTCGCTTTCTCGCTT
>CAAKHC010002386.1:40988-60296 GCA_901007825.1 Macroramphosus scolopax
CATCGTTTTGGGCTGTTTTATGGAAGAATCATCTTGTGTTTCTGCTCATGACTTCTTGATATGATGATACTGTTAGCATTTAATTTGCTAAATTTTTTCAAAGCTAAACAATTTTATAGATTCAAAATCTATTAGGTGAAGCATATAATTCACGTTAATCCTGACCAATGTGATAATTGTTTTTCTTTGAATAAAGACACAAATATCACTGAGAATGACACCTGTGCTTTCTTATGCAGTTGAATACAAAAGCCAATTAAGATTCTTATTTTCAGATTTTATGACCATGTCATTCATCTCATTGTCGTTTGTAAGGTCGCAATCTTGCACCAAGCTGCAGTTTATTAAATTAATATGTTGGCTAGCCCTGCTGAAAAGCAAGGGACAAATGAACATTGGTCAATCTTTCTCTTGTATTTGTCTAATATTGATGTTAAAACTCACAATATCCCCAAAGCATTACACTGGTGCTGTTATCACGTTGTGGGTCTGATCATTTTTAAAACCATTAACCTTCTCAGACCATTGTCGAAGAACAAAGTGAAAGGGAGCCTAAATGGGAGCATTGAGGCAATATGCAAGAAAGAATATATTTCTGTTGAGGTTAATGTTGCTATTTACAGATCCATCCACTAACTCATTAGGACTGTTCTGAGTTAGGTGCTGTGGGAGCAATATGATTCAACATCATTGTAAAGTTGAGCAGCAGCCTGCAGTGTAAGAGATTGCTGGCATACCAATCCCTGTGAGGCTCCAATCCTACACACTAAACACATGAAGTGGCTTATTTTGTTACAAAAAGTCTTTTCCTTCTGTAACTGACATCTTTAATATAGACTGGCGGGCATATGTTTACATAGCTTTTATAAAACTGCTTCTTATCTGATTTCATCTCAGTCTAACAGGAAGCAGCTTGTGGTATCTGAACGAATGATGGATGCAGGGCCTAATTTTATGGACATATGAAACTTTTGTGACAGTGGCAAACTGAAAGTAAGGAAGTAAAACACACACAGTAGGTGTTCTGTTGCAATGTTTATTATTTGCCTGTAGCACACAGCATATATTTATGCTTACAAGGAAAGATCTAACAAGGATCCTTACACAAACATAACAACACACATACCCCATTCACATATAACCAAACATTGATGTTGATAAATCAAACAATCCACCCTAAATCAGCACTCACTTGTCATTCCTGTGAGTTTGGACATTTTAAAATAAATAAATGTCTCCCAAGAATCAACTTAGGAGCAAAACTGTACTTCTGAGCTGGGATGAGGCAACATATTGTGTAGCTGTTACGTCATCTGAAAATGTCAGGCCGAAGAATCATTAACTGGAGATGTGAGCACGCACAAAGCTGTTACCAGATGACTAGACCATTTGGGTGGAACAGCTGAAACACAAAATAAAGTAGCTTCTCTTAGGGAGTATTGAAGAATGTATACAGTATGTAGGTTAAGTACCCTCAGGAAGAGAGCAGAGTGATGTGATAGTAATCTTACCCAAACACCACAATTCACTGACAATGTTTGTTTTAGGACGATGCACACCGACCTTCACTGATATGTGACCTTGTGACGATTCCAAACTTCCCTGGTAACCTAAGGTCATTAAACTCCACCATAGTGATGTAGTGGAATGTACGACATAAAGAGTTAATAGATTCATCATAGGACTGTGCAAAAACTAAGGCGCTGACTCACACCACCGCCCCTCCCCCAAGCTTTCTCAACCTCTCTGTCTCTCTCACACACACACACTATGTCTCTCTCTCTGTCTCACGCTGGCACACACACAAACAAACAAGAAAAAATGAATTTCCACTCTGTATCATACCCACTATGCAGGAGGGGCTTAGTAATATATTTACCATTTCCTACATAATTCATTGTTACACCAACTCACCTACACAAGACAGTTAGCAGGGAGACAGAAAATACAACTCAACATTTGTATTTCTTTGTGCTTTTATAGTAAACTCGTGGGGTTGGGCAACAGGCTTTTTTAAAATGGGGCAAGGGGATCATTTAGATCTAGGCCTCAATTTGAAGTGTGAAGTAGCACAAATATGCTTTTCAAAGAAAAACATGTTATTAACTGAGAACACAGTCATAATCACCGTTGTGTAACTGCTGATTCTGAACACATCACATGAATACACGGCCACTTCCACTGACACACAGACCTGTAATGGTTGCCCCCGCTGGCATTGTGAAAGTATTTTTTCAAGGTCTGGTTTAATAAACATGTTTTTCACAGGGCAGAATGCTTGATTTAACTGTATATTATAAATGAAAACATGCAGAATTAGTTTGACCCTATATGGATTTTTAATTGTCTCTTACAGATTATTCAGACATCAACAGGATTGCCAATCCTTGAATGAAGTCAGTAGTTTGGTTAGGATTGGGGCTTTTCTTACAAATCATTTCAATGATAAATGATGCAGGTAAACAAAATCACATACGTCACTTGTATATAATTTCTGAATGCATATACTTAACTCCTGTCCCACGAGCAGGTGATGAAGAAGTGCAAATTTCTCTGATTTGTAATTATGCTTCCTTAACTGGTCTACAGTCATTCTGACACTTTGGCTAATTATATGAGATCTTACTATGACTGAAGTCATGATGAGTCATCACTTGACAGGAATAGCCTAACGGCTACACATCCCGTTAGTGAGAAAAGCACACATTTCTTTGTGCCAGTAAACACTAGATCAACAAAGCCCTTATGCCGACTGACAAAACAAACACAGAACAGATTTCACAAAGCCACACAACAATCAACCAATCCACCAATCGATCTTGTGTTTCTCATTGGAAATCTGCACAGATGGACCATTTGAGGCCTGTTGCATGTCTGCAGAATGAATCTGCTCTTTGTAGTCTTTAATCTGATGTCCATCCACAGTAGTTTTTAAATCAGGTATCTGCGTCCGTGGCAGTTCTGAAGGTGGAGACGCATCAAAGCGTTTGATCCTGCATTTCTTTGACCTTGTCATGAGAAGGTTTAGACGTCAGCAGTCCAAGAAACGCTGTCTGCAGCCTGATGATGGTGGATAGATGTCCTCATGTAAGAGTTAGTTTAAAATAATAGAGAGGAAATAAAGGATGCGACTGGGTGTGTTCGTGAGTGTGTGTTTACGAAATAAAAGTAGTTTCATAATCGTAACAGTCATCCATGAGGCTTCCTTTTGCAAAGATGTCCTCACAATACCCCGTTGTCAGCTCCCCCCTTTTCTTTTTTCTTCAGTTCTCCTTCTTGCTCAGCTTTCACAACAACATTTTGTTCATTCCTTCATCCTTTCCAGGTGCAATCCTGACCAGCAGGCCAACGAGGAGCTTGTTTGTGCACACACTCAAACACACACAAAGTTCATCCTAAATATTTAACATCACTGCTCTGCATCACCAAATTACTAATCCAGGATAAAGGTTAGTAAGATGAAAGTTGTTTGTCCATGTGTGTGCATATTATCAGTGGAAGTGTGTGTGTGTGTGTGTGTGTGTGTGTGTGCATGTGTGTGTCCAGTCTTGTGAACACGTGTCTGTGAGCATGTGTGTGTGTGTCAGTTAGTTGGTCTCATAGGAGGAAAGGAGCGCGGCATCCACAGGCTCCATGCAGGAGGGGCAGGTGAAGGATCTCATCAGCCAGTCATCTATACAGTCCATATGGTAGATGTGCATACAAGGCAGGAACCGGATTGGGTCCCCATACACAAAATCCATCATACAGATGACGCACCTGCAGGCGAAAACACACATTCAGCATCGTTCACATGTGCATCATGATACTCGGGTCTAAAAATTGCTCACTAGATACGGACAACATAAAATGCAGGAAAAAACAGAAGAGAACAACAAAGTAGTACTTGTTAGTAAACAAAGTTGATAAAATGATGAGTAGAAAATTAAAAATATATTTTGTAATAACAGATTCAAGGTTTCAGTGAATTATGCAGCAACATTTTGACTTCTGGTCAATTAGTCAAGAAAATCATTGGCAAATAAATCCGTTCTAAATATCATTTGCATCCCTATTTGATAACTTGGATGATTGACATGCGGTTCGTTCATCAATTCAAAACGTAAAGTAGGATATTGAAAGATAATACAATATATCAGTTTGTTTTTTATAGGCAAGTTATGTGAATTCATTTTAATGCAACATCAGAAAATGTGTATACCGTAATATACTCTTTCCAGCCACTTTAATAGGTACACATTGCTACTACCAGGTTGGACCCCTTTTGATTTCAGAACCGTTTTATTCTCAATGTTGGGATTCAAAAAAGGGGTGTAAACATTTTTCACTGATTTTGGTCCATATCGACATGATAGCATCACACAGTTGCTGCAGATTTGTGAGCTGCATCATCGTGAGACTCTTCTGTTCCACCACATCCCAAAGGTGGCTCCACTGAGATCTGGTTACTCCGGAGGTCATTGGAGTCCATTGAACAGATTGAAGAAACCAGTATGCGATTGTATCAACTTTATTTGGTTTATACTTAGTTTTAAAGTTGTACCAACAGGATACAACAGTTTCAGAGTTACTGTTGCCTTTCAATTGGCTCAAAACAGTCTTCAAAGCCTTAAGTCAAAAGGGAACACGAACACTAAACTACCGAAGCCTCTCTCCCAGTCGGACGAGACACGGTTTCTACTTACTCTCTGATCTTCTTCTCTGAGCCATCCCGCCCTGCGTCGTACACACCCTTCGGGAGGTGTTGGATCAGTCCGATACGCTGGGCGATGCGGACTTGTTCCTCCTCTGTCAGCTGTGTTGCCAGCCGGGCCTGGCTGGGTGTTGGGTGGTAGACAGGCACATGGATCTGCTCCTGCAGAACGTTGGAGAGGAGACCAGATGCAACAGTCAAAGAAGAAAAGTCAAGATAACGTAGCCCTAATCTGGCAAACACCTGAGTTTTACAACTTCAAAAAAGATACAGCGGGTGTGTGCCTGTGAATTGGAAGTCCCCGACGAGGAGAAGATATGCTGCAATAAGAACTCTGAGACTCGTTAAGTGATAAGAAATGTTTGCAAACCCCTGTGTACAAAATCAAACATGTGTACTGACATTATCAGTGCGATAACATTAGTCTAACTCAAATTTGACATTTCATTGTAATAAAAGTTGAACTCTTTAACGCTCTCTCTCTAGCGCTGAAAGTGAAACAGTGGAAGGTTTTTTATGCGCTACATTCACATAAACATCCCCGGACTACACAGCAGAACCAAACATCTTGTTATTTCATATAGCAAAACCTAAAGATCCACTCTCCAACATGTGGAAAGTTGATGCTGACCTGCACTAAAATTTAAATCAGACGCAGCCTCCTCCAAGTGTCAAGTCAATAGTATTTTGTGGTTTAAACACACTGCTAACCATGGTAGTAGGAGTTGAGAGCGTAAAATAAAATCAGAACAGCCCGCAGTTTCAGTATCTGATCTAAATGAGTCAAAAGAGAGGGTGTCATACCTATTACTGACCCTTTTTAAAAAAGGCTCATTCATTGGCCGCGATCTCCCTCAAACTGCCACAGTGCCTCTCAGCACCGCTGCAATGAGTCAGCATAACTGGCTGGTAGATGAGGCAGTCTGCTGCTCCCCTGACAGCCACTCCTTTCACCCGAGTCAAAAAGAGACGGCAGCTAGGCAGCAGGAATAAAAGCTACACACAGGGGGCAGCTGCTGCCCTCAGCTGTATGTGTGCCTTTGGTCAGATGTGCAGTGGTCAGCAGTGTAATTGTTATCATATGTCTCTCCTGGCTTTGTGTGTCAGCTGGGCTGCAACAACTGTTCATTACGTAACCTCAGATTGACCAGGACACCGACAGACAGAGAAAGGAGGCGCGGATAAAAGAGCGTTGGAGGATGGAGGGTGGAGGGGAGAGGCTGCTGCCAACTGAGCCAAAGTGTAGGCCTTGTTCTTTTTTTCCCAAACACAGACTCGGCTGCTGAACCAGGCACGCAGCAGTGGAATCTGTCAGCCTGTCAGGCCCCGCGCTGCTAATGGTGAGCGGGAAGGGAGGTGGACATAATGGGCAACAAGGAGAGAGAGCAGACACGCAGAGAGAAAATTAAAGTCAGACAGATAGAAAGGGAAGATCTTCACCACATTTATCCCACCAATACATCACTAATGAAACTGAGAGAAAGATGAGTGGGAAAGTGAAAGAGGCTCTGTCTACAGTAAAGTCCGGTATCCGGCAACAACGTTGGCTCCAAAGCTCACCCACGGACAACACGTTCAAAAGACGTGTATTCATGTGCATGTGTGTGACAATGTAAAGGATGGGAAAATGGATTACACAGTGTCTATACAGGTTGCCTTGCATAAGAAACTTGTTAACATTGCTCAGAGCCAGATGAACAATAACTTAACTTGGACTTGTTTGACAGTTATTGACTGTCTCCCTGACTGCACTGCAAACATGATAAAGCAATATTATGGACTTGGAATGGTGATATTGAAAGTTGGTTTTCTTTTCTTGAACATGTGTGTTACAGTGTAGGTAACAGGTCTCACAAGTTTGAAGAAAAGAATCAAAGAAAATACAGAGAACCTGCTTCAAGAGAAACCTACTTGTTCACCCACACTCTCTGATATGGTTAGCATATAACAGTACACAGGATACAGCTTTGGTTGTGAAAACACTGCTGCTTTTGTTCTACTAGCTGCTTAAGCAAATGAGAACTTTCAACCACAAACTCTTGGATTTTTCAACATGGTGCAGCATGGTGATAAAGAGCAGGACCCAGAGCATCGGGGAAGGGCTGCAGACGTGTTGTGAGATGATAACTCATCATCTTCTATATAACAACAGACACAATAAGCATTGGGCAGCTCTGAAATCTTTTCCCGTCGTCAAGAGACCGCAGATTCACAAAATCTTTGTACACGAGCTACAGACACATGCACACAATACAATTAACCATGATCACACAAACAACAATGGGAGGATGGACATTACCATCACAGGATGTGTTTGCTGATGTGATAACAGTACAGGCTTGATGACGTGATGACCGTGATGTTAAGCCTATATTGCTTTATTTCATCAGTCTGGTAAAGCAGGAAGTTGGGTTGTAGCCTGGGTCTGTTAAGAGTATTAACCCTAATGTTGACAAATAATACATGCTGAAGCTCATACAATACCTCTACTATAGTCACACAGAAAATGACCATTCATGATTTTTTATTTGATAGTTAATCACCTGAGCAGCTTGAGCTAAAGAAAGTGATGGAAAGAAGGTCTTTAACATATTTTTGTTTTGGATTGTAATACTATAACAATGACCAACCTGACCACCCATTTGATCTCCTGGAGATGAGAATTTAGCCTTGAGGGGTCATGCAGAGAACAAAAGCAGAAAGTGATGGATCAGATAGAGCCCTGACCCTTGTGGTCAGGTGCAGCTATGTGGCTGTGTGGCAGCTGTGTCGAAGACCTGCAACACAATGGCTTGTTTGTCAGCCCCACGCCACTATTTCTGTTACCACATAAGGACAAAACAGAAGGTAGCCCTGAGCTAATCCAGAGCTAGCCGTGAGCTAACCCTGAGCCAACCAGAACTAGCCCTGAGCTAACATAGAACTAGCCCTGAGCTAACCCAGAGCTAGCCCTGCGCTAACCCAGAGCTAGCCCTGAGCTAAACGCTTTATTGGTGGGTGACAATTTATTTTTATTGCTTACATTGAAAATTGAAAGATCTCACTCACACACAAATATGTTGAAGATGACACAATAATTATTGCTGGGTTTCATCACCTCTTCTTGGCTCTTCCTTCTATTTTCTATGATTTCTCTTGTTTCCAAACCAGGTTTAACTGCTCCTTTAACCACTCATTTCGTGTGACAAAGCTGGGAAAGTGTGTGTCTATGACAGTCAGCTGCACTGCATGTGTCCTTTGGTATACTAAAACTTGTGAATTGAGATTTGTCCTTTACTTTGACCAGACCAGCAGGTGCTGCTTTGACCTCTTTCGGTTTTTGGCCCTTTATTTTATTTTACACTCATGAGGATAAAATAAGTGAGAAAGTCTTTATAGTCTTTAGAGTCTGTAGTCTGAAGTCTTTAAATGGAGATTAAATTAAGAATGAACTAATACAGAAACATGTCATCACACTTATGCCATGATAATCAGTGTTCTAGCCATTGAGATTTGTCCATAAAGCCTTTGTCCAAAACTGAATATGATCCAGCACACACAGACTAACACACTAACTCTCTCCCACTCAGTCACAAACACACAGCCTTGCCTTATCTTACGTAGGCTAGTTCCACAGAAATGAGTCAGCACTCGTCTCACCAGCTGCTTTCCAAATCACTGCACTCAACGCAACGCACTACAAGGAGCACACAAAACATCCGCACACACACACACACACAAAGGCACAGGACCACAACTCCCTCTACTATGATGTCATGCAAACACACACACACCCACTCACTTTGAAATCCTGTTGACAGGACATTAAACAGCCCAGCAGCCTAAGTGGCTGGCTCGGAGGACTGATCTCATTCACTTAGCTCTCAGCAACCATACATCCATCCATCCCTCCACCACTGCTACTGTATCTCCATGTAGACTGGGGCTGCCCAATGCATATATCATGAGCGACCAGTAGATCAAAAGACCATTCTGGTAGACATATTCAAATTTGAATATTCCTCCCATCTGACACTTGATCGCCAAATGGTGTCACGATTCTCAAAATCCATGATTTGACTTTTAAAGTCATAATTTCATTTGATCAAGTCTGGATTTAGAAGGACAGAAAGATAATTGGTTTTATGTTGTTGAAATGTTCAACATCTTTTTCAAAAATATAGCCTACATGGTATCAAGTGTGCACCCCCTACCCTTGCACTGGAGTGCCCCTCCATACAGAAACCAAAAAATAAAAACACCTACAAGGCTACATATCACATTGAATAATTAAACTTAAAAAAATCCACAAGGCCTTACAAATCAAATAAGATAAAGAGGAGGGTAAGGGTACTGCTGATTCACTGCTGACTGTGGATTCCCACTAAACAAAGGCGACGTGGATAAGACAGACAACTTCAAGAAAGAGCAGATGTTTACAAGCTTTAGTGGGGATTCAGATCATAGATTGCCATATATTTAAACCACACAAGGGGGCTGTGTTGGTGAGGTGTGGAGCACCTTTCGTTTCGTTTACCAGCAATACATAAAAATACTATCCAGTAATGCTTAAAATACACGAGGCACGTGCATGGCCCATTAAATTAAGGGGCTGGAGATTTTAAGCAGGATCCTCCTGCTGTTTCTGTAGCCAGCTTTATTCCATAGATGTTGTCAGCTTCACTGTGTGCACATTGATTGTTTCAAACAGTATTCATTTTTTATTTTATTATATATTTTTTTATTTTATTTTATTTTTTTTTGGGGGGGGGCACACTGACAGAGATAGATCTGCAGCCGGCTGCTCAAGGCTCCTGTGGTCGATGTACCAGCTTCTGTTGATTCTAATGAAAGCTCTCTGTCTTACAACAACTCTGCCCGTGCCCGTGGTTTTTTAGTTGCAAGTCCAGTCAGAGTAACAGACCCCTTACTTTGAAGGCTTACCAACTGCCCAAACGCTGTCCAGATATTTTGAACACTCAGTGACAAAGGGAGTGGCACATAGTCTATCTATTTCAAAGTACTCCAAGGAATATATGATGTTATGCAGTGCTGCCCCTGATAACATCACATTGCAGCATCTTGTCTGATGACGTTACACTGCAGTAAAACCTGAGTCTGTTTCAACTTTTTTTGTCAAACAACTTGAGCTAAAATGTATAAATTCGTTGATCACTGCATTAAAAGACAAATGGCAAATATTTGCTCATAGCAGCTTGTCAACGGTGAGGATGCTAAATATGAAAGATGAAGTAATAACATGCACATTTACTATTTTCTGCCATTTAATCGATAGTCAACATGTTTGGTTAACAACATAATTGACAGATTATTTGCTGATGAAAAGAATTATTACTTGCAGCCCTTCTGAGAACCCAGTGCTGTTTTGTCCGAGCCAACATGCTACGCAAACGTACTGCACCATTGCAATGAGTAAGAGCGCTAGGTAACATTGTCAATCATCGCTCCCTAAAGCATTGTCGATTGTAATTAATCAACATTTTGATTAACAGCATATTTTACCATTTAGTCTGTTCACATTTTACCTCTCAGTTAAAATATTTGGACCACAAGAAGAGTCAATCCCAGGAAACTTTGAAATCTCTAAATCACTCCCCAGGCCTGAGCGCTCAGGGATCTAGCTTGTTGTTGGTTCTCGGTCAGGTCAACTGCTTGAGTTGGAATCACAACATCTGTTTAGGTCTGAATCACTGCACATACAGAACATATACAATATCACTGGAAAGTTACTATCGAAATATTAATCAACAACTTCAAAATCAATGAACCATATCAAGTCAGTTGTGAATGTCATGAATGGTTGGGATATTTAAACTAAAAATCATCATTTATATTTATTTGCTTTTTTTCTTGTCTGTAATACTGGCTATTATACTACATCATTGTCTCAGTCTGTATTTGTTCTCTGTAACTTGTAATATCTTCATTTTATCTCTGTTTTGGAAGTTTCCCAATGACTAGCAGACCTTGTGCACAAGATAATGTCATGTCCCCAAACAGCTGTAAACTGAAGTCTAAAAGACTCACAAATTTAAATACAGCAGAGCCTTAAGTCTGTCTTATAACATGCACAACACTTTCAAAGTGTGTTAATTAGAACTGCAAGCCGACAAAAAATGAGTGTTGTGTTCTCAGCTTGGGTTCAGAGGGTGAAGGTGCTGTTTACTGTGGTCACTTGGGAGAAAAGTGCTGGCCAGTATAAAGAGTCCTTTATAAGTAGGATTTGACTAGTTAGTAAAGCCTCTTGTGATGCATTCTTACAGCTAAAAAGCTTCATCAGAACTCGTCTAAGGAACAATATTTGTGGCATTTATTGCAGCCTCTCTCCTTAATAACACTACTGCTTGCTTCCTAATTATATACTGCTGCTCACCGGACTTGACACACTCCCAGTAACCGGGTCACGTTGAACAATTAGGATTCCTGGGCCTGCTGCAGGCATTTTGAAAATGACATTCTCCTGATGAGATCATCAGACCTGTCAGGTGATTTCACTATGACATCTTAAGTTTGTATGAACTGGTGCTGCTCTCAAGCCCTCTCTGGCAGTTTAAGTATGACATCTGAGCTGCTGAGGGGAGCCACGAAAAGCTACAAGGAGAACTGTGTTTCAGTTGGTAACATTTCTCCTTGGTGTTCCTATCTAACCAATCAGTCATAATACAACCTCTTGGTGACTTACCTGGGGAGCCCATCGCCCACACTCCATGCACGCTCATTTAGCTTTGATAAAATTAGGTATTTTCTAAGGAAAAGTAAAACAGATGAGATAGGTAAACAGAGCAGGCATTTAGTTGGCTGGGGGGGTGATGACGCCTTTCTCTACTCGTTCTCTTAGTTCCAAGCTGGGTTTGTTTAGCTCTATATCTGGGAAGCTATGAGAACTAATGCTGTACTGACTGAGTTTCCCATTCTTAAAAAACACATCTCTTAACCTACAGATACGGCCTGGCGTAATCTAGCAACTGGCACACTGGCTGCCAAGGCGTTACACAATACACACCAGCCACCTCTTGACATAAAACACAGAGCAGGAGGGTAACAACACAATTATATTTACACTTACAGCACAGCCCAGCCCAGCCGTGTGTGTGTGTTTGTGTGTGTGTGTTTGCGCGTGTGTGTGTGTGTGTGTGTGTGTAGGATCTAGTCGGTGTCCAGAGGATAAGGACACCAGGCAAACAAAGCTGCTATCCTGGAGGACATTAATGAAGCAGTTGAGCAGGTCAAGAGGCAGCCTTTTCCAAATCTAAAAAAAATATATCTTACCATCAACAGAAATATTTTTGTGTGCTTGTGTGTGGGTGTGCATGTGTGTGTTAAACTGCAGTTTAACAGGCTCTTAAATCAACTGTTAAAATGGACTACAGGCCCAAAAGTACAAATGATGATATTGTGCTGCTATCATATCAGTAGAGGATTAATCATATTAGGACTTCAGGGAAATTGCAGTCAGAGCCATTACAAAGAGGATTAGTGTCAGAGCCATGAAGGGACAGGGTCAGTGGGCTGGACTGCTGACCAAGGGTAATGTTGAATCTGCCAACAGCTGATGGCCTCACATACTGTATAACAGAAGCATCGTTTGTCTTTGTTTCTATCAAATGCTCAGACAAGGCGGGCAGACAAGGCGAGATTGATCATCGCCAGATGGAACCCTCTTCTTAACTTCAGACATGAAGGAAAGTCACTGAAACATTATGAATAACAAATGTTAGCTGGTCATGTACAGTTGGTTAAAAGTTACCTGATAAGGGGGCGGTGGCTCCAGGTCGGGGTCAGCACCGTCTCCGTAGCTTGCCCGGTCCGACTGCGACTCATGTAGCAAAGAAATATCATCCGAGGTCGGAGATTTCAGACAGTTTCCCATCTCCTTCCTCGTCGGTAAAACTATCCCCTCTATCTGTGTCGCTTTTCTAACGTTGCACAGCGGATTTTAGGGGCCACTATCACAGGTAATGGCAATGAATGCGAAGACGTATTGCCATGCAAAGACTGATGAATCTCCTGTCCCAGACGACGGGAGGGCTGGTTCAACAACAACAAAACATCGCTCAGCTAGCAGCTAGCCGCACAAACAGCTAGCCTGTTATGACCAGCTAGCGCTCGCTGTAGAGCATCTACTCGGTTGGCTAGATCTCGAATGAAGCAACCTCACTGGATTTCACATCCCAGGAGGCCGTGGCGTAAAGAAAACATCAATATCTCTCTTTAAAGTGCGGGGTGCAGTTCCTCTCTGAAACCTCCCTGGCTGTCAGGGACTTTCCCAATTTGCAGCTGCTGAACAACGACAAAAGATGGTGATGTAGCAACACGAAGCACCGCCCAGTAAGAGAACGAGCCACTGAGCATTCATCTACGACCAGGCAGCTATGATTCGTAGCCAATCAGATTCCTGATCACATTGCCCTTCTCTGAAAACATAAACACAGCTAAAATCGATAAATGACTCTTTGTATTTGCAGTTGAGGGCATCTTGCTTTTACAAGAACTGGTCTGAAAATGTACTTGACCATTCATTTTGTAAGGGTTTGTTGTAGTTTAATTAATCTTTATGTGCATTTTCAATTACATACAATGGGAGTCCCATAATGCGCCTTGTTTTCCCTCAATGCCATTACTTCAACAAGATGAGTTCACTATCGTTTGTCTAGTAGATTAAATCACATAATTATTACAACAAGAAGTACAAAGGTTTGCATGCAAGTGGTGCTTTTCTATCCTGTAAAATATTACCACTTTGTGCACGCATTGTATTATGATCTCCAATCTGTGGTTCAAAGGACCAAAACAAATGGCAACAAAGTTTGGGATGATCTTTAATTGTTTGTCATTATTACATCTTAAATTACAATAGAAACATTCAGTATGTACAGGAATGTCATTCTGCTCTGTGGTAGCGGTGCCCATTAAAATATGCTGACTGTAAACATCACAATGCCACTAAGTTTGGTTAGACTATCGGTGAAATCAAAGGTAAAAAAAAAAAAAGAAGAAAAAAAAATCCTTAGAAATTAAAAAATTTGTTATTGGAATTTTCCAAAGAGCGACTGCTGTTAAAACAATAACAAGAAACATTTTGTCCACCATTGAAACAATTTAAACTGACTCCTAGTCTTTGCCTTGAATACTTAACCTTACTCTAATCATGAATAAATCAGCAGTGCTCTATTGCCAACACTTGAAACACCATCTGAGTTTCTCGGTTTTCAACCATCTGTTGTTGTGGCACAACCCTTAAAGTAACTTTAGCGCTTAGACAGTTAAAGGCGAAACCTCTCTGCCTTATCAACTGCATCATTACAAGTATTTGTTTGTATAATGATTATGATTGGATACATGACCGCGCTGTAATTCTGATCAAGTACCTCTATAGGTGGCTCAAGTCAAGCATGGCTGGCACAGGAGCAGTGGAGGAGGTTCATTTAGCAGGAAACTGTAGTGGGTGTCGTTCAGAGCTTCATCACTCACTGAAGATGAAACAGGCGCACAAGCACGCAGTCTTTCCCTGCTTGGAGTGAATGGCCTGTTTGTTCCAGCTGAAGTACCGCTGGAGTCTGTCCCACACACCAGGAGGAGAAAAGGAGGAAGTCTGCCTTTCTAAAAGACACATTCATCTGTCCTCTTAAAAACAGGACAATTTGTGTAAAAGGTGCCATTTACAGTATAGAAATGTAAAGAACATCTCCCGCTCTAAGTCTGACCTTTGACCCCGGAGTTTGCATGGATTTGTAAAGCCCAATATAACATGATTGTAGGTTTTTTTGAAAGACAGTATACCACAATATGAAACAGATGGTTCAGTATTTTCAAACAGCTTCAAGGAAGGTAAGGTATTTCAAAATAAACAATTGAAAAGTAATTTCCCTGATAAACTTAATGAACTAAAGATTACATGTGAAAAGAAAAGATTATTGACATATATTGAGAGATTCTGACATACAAAGCATTTACATCTAATTTGGTTATATTTGTTTTGATCTAAAACTGCAAAGGTGAAAGTCCGTCAGCTAACATTTGTCAAATAACACAGGCATCTTTTGGACAATGTGGTATCTTTCATGATTATATATATATATATATACTGTATATATATACCTGGTGTCTGTATGTCAAACATGTGTCGCTTTCCATCTACACAAGGAGTTTTACAAATGATCTGTTTTTCATATTAAATCAAAGCTTTGTAGCAACCAGGTCAAATGATGTTGTTAGCCAATTAGATTAATGTTGGTAACTTACAGGGAGCTGTTTGGTACTTCGGCTTCATTAAGTCAACCCCCCCAACACTAACCATCCCAGGTCAGATTTGTAGTAGAGGCCGTCTATACACTATTCAAATACAACCTTTGTTTGCTAACCCAGTGCGCCTCTTATGGGTGGCCACAGTGCTAGATCAACAACAAGCCTGCTACAAGCAAAGTGTTATAAATATAGGCACATTTCTTTACTTGTCTCTATTTCAGATCACACAAGGAAGTGGCTGTCATCCACTATGTCCCTGGAGAAGGACTTGCTTAAATCCATCAAAGTCACATAGAGCAGCAGGTGCCGGTGAAGGTGGCACACACACACACACAAAAAAAAAATCGAGCAACCTTGCTGCTGCTACCCTTCTGATGATAAAGCTAATCGCACACCCCAATAGGTGGGTTGGGCTAAGCTGAGTGGTGCATTGTGGGATGGTGGAACTAGGAAGCTGTGTCATCTCTTGTGTGCCCTCCTCTGTCTGTTAGGGGCTGGAGGGCACATGGATCCCGTTCTCTCTGGTGCCCTTGGCTTTGTGCAGAGCAGCTTGAATACGGAAGTGTGTCCGTGACTCCATCGAGTAGTTTTTGTAATTTTGCCTGCAACAGAGAAAGAGGCGTAACTGACACAATGAGTAACTTCTGGTACACCACAAACGAAAGTAACACTCATCTAGCCGACAAGATAATGACTTTCTAATTAAATATCAGACCTAGCAAACGTTTTCATCAGTGGGCAGGAGGAGAATAGTTGATTTAACATGCCTATCCACAAATAGAGTTAGATCTATCTGAACATATTTTCCTGTTTGATGACTTACTTTGCTGCTTCGAGGAGTTTGATAGCTTCATTATGTCTGCCTTGTTCCAAACACAGCAGGCCGTGCTCCAGCAGGGCATTAGGAACCAGGTAGTGGTCATACTTTATCTGGGTCTCACTGCAGATAAACCACAAACAAGAGAGGAAGTGAAGTCAGCAAGAGAAACATACCCTTCAGTTGTGATACTTTTATTACACCCTTCTATTAAGTATTTCTTAGTATGATAACATTTCCCAGCCAGGAATAATAACAATGTGGGTAGTATATGAAAATGAGTTCCTTTAAGAATTTACAATAAACAATATTTCTTCTGAGAATAGAGTACATGGTAATAGCTCTGTTATGTATCTAATGGGAAAAAATGCTTTTCACGAAATGACAGAAGGCATGCCCGTCCATGACTTTGTTGATCGTAGCTTCTTTAGGAGCATCAAAGGGAGGGGCGTGTTGTTGGCCCTCAGATTTAATAAAACAAGCGTTCTCCCAGATGACTAACTCTCCTTTGAACTATGAATATACTGCCCATGTCTGTGTACATGAGTGTGGACGCTCACTTGCAGAGGACAAGAGTAAAGTAGTGTTCAGCCTCCTCGTGGTGCCCCAGGTGTTTGAGACACAGTCCTTTCAGGAGGCTCAGCAAACACTGATCGTCTACTGTGAACTCAGTCCCTGAAAAACACGCAAGACATGCTGTTACAAATACAAATCCTGAAGGGAATATCCTACATTGACAGGCAACATCCTTTTCTCTGATCTAAGAATATCATTAACAATATGTCACATCAACTTGAGCATGTCAATCCTGAATCTGGTTAATGATTTTTCATACTTTTGCTGCTCTCAAGTTGAGTTTGTGCCTCATCCAGAGTTCTCAGCATGTTTTCAGTCAGGTCTTTGTGTTTACCAATGACCGTGTAGCCGTTCCAGATGTACATCATCTCCTGGACAAGACACAGAACCACACAAATCATCAACAAGGGAATTCTCATGGATAAAACTGAACTTAAAAAAAGCTTTTTGTCTCTGAAAGATATTATTATCATCAAATCTTCAGTTCTAAAAAAAAGTCTATGGTACCCGTAACAAGGTAACTACAATGTCACAAACACATAGAGTGGAAAAGTGACAATGCAACAGGACCCCGCCTGTACTCGTAGCACTAAGCAGTGATAATTCTTGCTCTCTAACAAACACGATAGGTGGATCCTGATGCTTGCACCCTCAGCATGGACACCAAAATAATTTGGGAGTTGAGTTAATGGAGCCAAAAAGTGTGCACACATACATGGGTCCCAGGGGAACCTAGTCTGGTTTAAAGGGATAATTTGTAAGAGGATAATTTTAGTTTGAACAGGTAGCGCTGGTCCATCTTGTCTTGAATACCACTTTGCTCCTTATGAGGTTGAGTCTCCACTAATGGAGTCTTTCCACAGAGCTCTTCACCAACGTTAAGTGGGACGATTCGTGAGCACTGAGGCTCATAGTGTAGCGTAGCATAGTGTAGTGACCAGCCATGAAATGAAACATGTGGTTATTCCACCACTCATGTTAGCCAGATGGCTTCGTCCAGTACTGACCAGCGGAGGAGCAGAAAGAGGAATGGGACTTTCTGCTAGGTAGCGACGGGCTTTTCTGATAGCAAACTTCTCTGTTGGTAAAGATTTGCCGGCGATTTTCTGCTTCAGTCCTGGAACCTGCCTGTAATAAACAATATATGTTGAAATTAGTATGTCAGCAGCCTTTAGACAAGACTTTGTATAAATACACACCAGAAAATATTTTACTGAAACATCCAATTGTCAATGTATTTTCTTTTTTTGTTTCATTCTCTGATGAAATCAATTTAAAGTTTTTGCTCAATTTTTCTATTTCGATCAAAACAATATCTCTCATTAGTTTAATTCTTAAAGGGAGGGCGTCTCGTTGATTGATCTCTGTTTCACGTGGTAGTTGTGAGCTGGTTCAGAAATATAATGGCTCTTAGATCCTACCTGAACAGAGTGAGCGCACTCTCTCCGAAGGTTAGGCAGTCGTCACTAGTCATCATGCTGAGGTAGGCTGCTTTCATATACGCATAGGTGGCCTGAGGGAAGGAAAAATTGGTTACTGCTGCAATCCTGTCATTCTTTCTCAAATGAGATGAGGAGTAAAATGGAATTTAGGTAGATTCTTGGTCTTGGTCGTTCAGCCCTTTTTAACACATTTTTAACACTTTGTTTATTTCTACCAAGCTGAGCGGAGGAGGACTCACAGGGTTGGGTCACATTCCATAAATTCATCACTTTCACACATTCTGATGGCCCACCTTGGACCAGGAGTTCTCCTTGCTTAGCAGGTCAGCGTAGAAGTAGGCCATCTTCCAGTGCCTTTGGTATGTGAAGCACCACATCAGCTCCCAGTAGCACATGTGGTGGAACTGCTTCCACTGCTGCTGAGCCTCGCAGCACTCCTCGAAACGCTTGATAGCCTGGCAGAACAAGTATGAATGCATGGGGGGGGGGCTTTTAGTTTCTCCTGCTTTTTTGTTTGAATACGGTATTTACTGGTAATAATAACTACTTAAGGTTACTTGCAGTGGCATAATATTTATTTAATACTGAAGCATTTTCCCATCCATTCGTGTTTGTTTAGCTGTCGGAATGTTTGATTATGTTTTAAGTATATGACATCATTTACTGCACCAACTTAATATTTGATGATGCCGTGCCTTTGTTTTAATGGTGTTATTGCTTCCACAAAGGAAGCTCTGTGTGCCTGGGTAGGTTTGCCTGCTGGCTGGATTTTGCAAGAACTACACCACAGTTATTCACCAAACTCGTTGGAGGGGTGAGGCATGTACCAACACAGAACCCATTACATTTTGGGGTAGATCGCTTGATCCTATCATGGCAAAATCAAGACCAGATGGAGGTTTACTGTAAAAGCTGTCATGGCATCTCAAGTCGTTCGAAACAAAACTGCCAAATGTAGTGATTTTCTGGGCAAACGCCAATGAATTTCCAAAGCAGAGACTCGCCTTTGGCCAAACGTCTACTGCATCTACTGTTTTTAATCTCTGCAGAACATTCAGTTCCGGAGGCTGAATGAGCTGAGTATAAGAAATATATTCTTTGCTTCTAACTTTTTCTCTTCACTTACACCATCCAGGTTGCCTTTAATCTCCTCTATCCGACCAGCGAAGAACAAGAAGATGGATCCCTGAGTGAAAAACAAACAAGCAATTGGGCATCTAAGACATCAAATCACAACGAAAACTTTGGAGAAAAATATTTCTCTTCTGGTGTCACACCTTAGGATATTTTTTTAGATATGGCTCTAGCAATTTCTCTGCATCGTCAACGTCTCCTTCTCCAGTGCCTGCAAGACACAATGAAACCAAAAGGGATTTGTGTGTGTGTGTGTCTGTGTGTGTGTGTGTGTGTGTGTGTCTGCGTGTGCACTTGTGCACGTGTGTGCGTATGTGTGTGTGTGTGTGTGAAAGGCAGTGTGAGTCTGCCGCCCTAGCGCCTGCATGTCCTGCTGTCCGACCTCCATACGCACACAGGCC
>CAAKHC010002386.1:67319-110601 GCA_901007825.1 Macroramphosus scolopax
AGACCCCCACACACACACACACACACACACATGAAATCAGAATCCTCTCTGCTGCACGTGATGCTGCATATGAAAACCTCCCATTTATGGTAGAAAGAAATACAAACCTGCTTTAGTCACACACATGCAGTCACAGACAGAACACACACACACACACTCTCTCTCATGCACCCACTGCTGCAGCGCTGGCTAATGACATGCGGATGACTACTGTGCTCACCGTATGACCCGCAGCGGGCTGTGCTTCCTGATTATACCACGGAGACTCACAATCTGCCATCGGGTCAACACACAACTACATGTACGGTACACAAGGGTCTCCAGGGAGGCACAAACTCAATACATCCATACTAATAGTGTTCTGACAAAGCTGAGGAAAAAGACTCATGAAGAAATCATGAAGAATTCAAGTTCAAGAGGGAAAATCAAGATCTGTGCTGTAAATCCACAATTTATGAGCTTTTAAATGAGCTCTAATAACAACTAATAGACACAATTAACTTATATTCATTCATCATAACTGATTTATTATTGAATATATAATTATTGTGTTAGGAAGTAATATCGATCCATTATTCAAACATGAATACAGCCAGAAGGAAAACAAGGTCCCGTATTGTTTGTGTGGTTTTGTCATTGTGATTTAAAGGACAATGCTGTAGAGTCACATGTCCCCTCTCAGTGGCCTGAAATCAAACCACCCCAACCAGAATGTCCTCTGCAGTGCAGAGAGACAGATGAAAACAGCCAGGCTGTAGAGGAACGGAGGCAATCAGACGAGGGTCTGTAACGAATGTGGTGCAAATAAATGTATAAGATCAATGCATTTAAGCACAACTCAGTTACTTAATAAGAACATGGCTTAATCTTATTAGCCATGTTCTTATTAAGGTACTTGAAGTATCTCTGGGCAAGAAAGTGACAAGAAAGTGAGTAGTGTTTGTACAGGAAGTGGAAGGGCTGTGAAACGTCTGTCAGGAGTTCTACATAAGTGCTGCTGTTTTTTTGCGTGCTCGTGCTCACAGACCTCACAGACCTCCTTTAATCGAATGTAAAAATTATTTTGTTTTCCCCAATGGTAATGGATCTGACCCGAAATGTACTGAGTCCTCCCTTGGTCAATGCTACACCCCTTCCAACACGTTCAGTGAAAATGTTTGCTAGCTCAGGGTGACTTGATGCCCTGCACGATGTACGAGGCGGCATGGCTCGGTCGGTAGAGCGGCATTCCAGTAATTGTGAGGTTACAGGTTCGAGCCCCGGCTCCCCCGCTGAACATGTAGAATTGTCTTTGAGAAAGACTGAACTCCTGATAAGCCGGTTGGCCTCTTGCATGGCAGCCTCTGCTATCAGCGGGACAATGAGAGATCTCATTTTGTCTTTCAGTATCCTGATATCCAATCAGGATATTCTTTGTAACAGTAAACCTTCACTTATTCAAGCTCTGACACAAGCGTTGATATAGGTGGAATAATACAGGAAATGAAACCACTTTCGAGAGCCTGTTTGCTAATCTGACATAGAGACGACACTGTAAGCAGCAAGTACACGTGAGTCCGCCCAAATGTCTTTGTTTCTGACCTTTTAGCAAAAAGGTCACGTCAGTAGACTAAAAGCAGTAGCGAGGAAAGTAGTGACAGTATTTGTTGTATTTCCTTATAGCTGGAAACCAACTCAACTGGTCCTGACCGACTGGAACACAATGTGACGACAGCACCTTCACAGACAATCTGAGGCCTGCAGACACTGATGAAGAGAGACAAGCTTAAAGATCGTAAGCAAAGATGATCACGCAGTGCAGGACGCTGTCCTTTAACTGGAAGGAATAAGTGACGATTGTGTGACAGAAAGACGAGGCATGACAACCAGCACAATGAGGAGAGTCTGTTGGGTCCAGCGTGGACATACCAGACACGTCCCGCTAATTTAATGCAATGTCCAAGTCAGCAAGTCTGTAATTCTCTGTAGATTTCTCCAGACAGCAACTTGTACAATCGTGATCATTATCAGTGAAGCAAAGGCACACAGACATTATTCACATAGGCACCTCTGGATGTGTTTAGGCCACACGTATACTGTACATACACACGCATAACCTTTCCGAGAGTGACGAAGCATCGGTTCACTGAATCTTTCACCTCGTTCATTCCACCTGGCCAAAGATGCTCGGAGGCCTCGTAGCATTGTGCTGCGACACAAAAGAGCCAAGCTGTTCTATGATAAACCAAAGCAAGTTTGTCCACATGCCTTAGAGTCAAAACACACACACACACACACACATGCAGTTCAGCGTACAGGACAATGGGAAGAAAACAGAAACAAAACACTTACACCGTAGGTAGCAGAGACGTGCCGTCCCATCATGCAGCAGAAGTGACGTAACTTACCCATTTGACAGAGTCTGTTCCTCTCCTGACATTTTCATCGGGCAAAGTGTTTGTATAATGTGTGTGTGTGAGACAGATAACAAATATTACAGAAGTAAAATGTGAGCTTGGAGGCCTTTCCAGCAGTGCAGTGTAATGCTCGCTGTCTCTGTCTCGAGCAGCAGTAGCAGCCACCGGAGCAAAAACAGCAGTGAGGCAGGCGGGTGAAAGAGACGAGAGAGAGAGAGAGAGAGAGAGAGAGAGAGAGAGAAGGAGATAAAGGGGGGACGAATGGGAGAGGCAGGGAGGGAGTACGGGGGGAGGAGAAAGGAGGAAGAAGCAACAACAATCCTTAATAAGAATGGGATGACTATCACACAGAGAGGGAACAAATTGAATCTGTGCTGCCTCTACACACAAACACACGTCTGTTCAGCTATCTTTGTGAGGACATTCATCAACCCTCTAACTACCCTTTGATGGCACCTCAGAAAGTCTCAGACTCATATCTCAAAATGGTTCAAAACTCATCTTGGTCCTCACAAATAGAGCTGTCCAAGCACTCATGTAAAGTCTGTCCCACCTCTTCTGATCATCACCCTGGCTGCATACTTCGCTCTGATTGGTTCATGAAAACTTAGGGGGCGGGCCAATGATTCACATCTTTTTATTTAAGATGTAGAACCACACGAAAGATAAACAGACACACACAGAGCGGAGAAGAGAGCAAGAGACACAATAAAGTCTTCATTCACGGCAACAAACAGAATGCTGTTAAAGGTGGAGGAGAGAAGGAGAGAAGTGCTTGCGTGTTATGAGGATCTCATCTGATCTGCTCTGCTGCAGTGACAGACACTAAACACTGCAGCAGAGATGATGAAATCATCAATGAAACATGGGCAAAGTGCCAGGAGTTACAGGGTTGGATCACCATTAACAGCAGCTTTCAACCCACCAGTCGGATCGCGTGCACATGAAGCTCTGACTTATAAATGAAGACGATTCGGCCTCATTCGCTTTCTGAGCGGTTTGAGGGCGGCGCTATAATACTGTGTATTGTAGTAGTCGTGCTGATAAGAGAACATTTACGACCTAGTTGTGGAGGTGCTGGGCAATCTTAATTTCCCCACTTAATCCTGGATTCCTCGCTCAAGATGTGCATTTGCATACTCGTGTAGGTTCCTGGATTTGCTTCCAAAGTATTAAGTTACTTTTGAGTTGTGGTTCACATACTGTTCACGTAGTTAAACATCACAGTCATAACAAAACCTAAATACACACAACTGAGTTTATCTGACTCATACCAATCAGAGTCTTGTTGATGCTCAGTTCTTGCGGTCAATATCTCAACCAGCAAAACCACCACATGTGCAGCAGCCTGACCCGATAGCACACACATTTAAAGACACACACACACGACAAAAGCAAAAAGGTGACACTCAAGTGACATCGTCTGAGTGACATTTCCTCCCCTCCCGTCGTGTCACGAACAAACGCTCGTACAAGAGCAAAGACTTGTTGGACTGGGGCCAAAACGGATAAACATGAGGGGAAATCCCTCCATCTTTACTGACTGTTTGTTGAATGTACAATTTTGTAAACATTCAAACAAGCATGGACATTACCGGGAAAAAAGTCAGAAACAAGGAAATGCTAACACCTTTAGCATGTAGCTTTTAATTGACCCTCACATATGGTCACCATCTGTGGGTAGTGACATTAGATTGCAGAAAAAAAACATCTGAAATGAGTTTCCTTCGTGGGCTGGCGGGGAGCCGAACCAGTATGTTCACGCCGGGGGGGAGTCAAAGTGCCTGGAAGTCATTTGTTTACTCTGTGACTGGTGTCCTTCGACAGCGTGCAGCAGGGTGGCAATTGGTGGCTTGGCGGGTGTCGGCGGTGGGTAACGTTATGGTAATGAGCTATAATCAGGGTTTGTCGATTGTCAAACCAATTAGGATTTAGCAGAAGCAGCATGTTTGGATGAGAAATACAGCGGAGCACCGTGATAGGTCTAAATAAGCAGGTCACTGATATGAACGATCATCCAGTCACACCTTGACAGAGAGGCATGATTCTCTCTGTCTGAATTATTGATACGAGCAGCAGGAGAACGAGACGCCCAAGGGCCCTTTCAAATGTCTTCACAATAATCAAACAGTTACTGTGATCACCTCTCTAATGTGAAGAAGGAAGCAGATGAGAATAACACTCAGTCAAAGTTCTCTTGTCTTGTCTTACCCATTAGACGGATGAAGTGATTCAACAGGGTCATTGTTGTTCGGTAACTGTAACCTGCGAAAGAGGAGCAGAATGGAGGTCGTTGAGAGAATCAAGGGGATCTCGAGGGATGAAAAGCACCTGAAAGGCCAGCCATTGTGAGAGGAACATGATCGCAAGACACGGATACCCAGAACAGGTGGAAACTCCCCGACGATTTAGTGTTTGTTAATGATTTCTTAAAGACAAACTTCCACACAAATGTCCCTTTTTATTGTATTGGTATATTTACTTTAATGACACTCACTTGAAGTCTGTGATGATGGGATCCAGGTCCGGACTGTTTATGACTGACAACCTGTGGAAAGAAATAAAAGTCTGTGTGTGATGTATTTAAATATTATATTCAAACCCGTTGCCGTATTGCTTCGTACATCTGTGACTGTGCCTGTGACAAACAGCATTTCAATCCTCTATATTAAAGTGGACTTTGACTTGTCTTTGTGTCACTGTTGATTGCTCCCGACTGTAAGAATAAACCTCTGTGTGCACAAGGTGAACGTACCGGCCGGAGGAGTCCGAGCAGTCGGGGACGTCTTGTGCCTGCATGGCGTCCCTGTGAAGAGGTTAAAGGTCAACTTGGAGAGACTATACCAAAGGATCTCATGAGGGTGAGAAGAGGAGGGCAGACTGTAAGTATGATGTGAAGATGTGAGGAAGACTCAAGCAGATTCTATCACTACCAGCATAGAAAACAGAAGAAACTAACACATGTGTTATCATGCCTGCAGCATCAAAGCAAATGTCATCATGAAGCTCCTATTATCACACTGTAAGCCTGCTGGGCCACATCACATACAGACGGGGGAAAATAAAAAGTAAAAGTAAAATAAGGTGTCTTGTAAGGTGATGAGCCCGACCTTTCTACCCAGAGATGTTAGCTTGTTGGGTGTTTTGACGGGTGAGGAGCTCTGTCTAACACGTCCTTCCAAAGATCTTCTCTAGGTGATCCCTTGAGATCTGGTGTCTGAAGGCCGTAGAATATAACTCACTTCATTTCCACCCTCATCAAACCAATCAGGGACCCGTCCTGCCCTATGGAAGGATGTTCTCCACTCATTTACTCAGGTTGTTCCTTTAGTTTGTCCCCGTAGGTATGTGAAGTTGTCTAACAGGCTTGCTACAACAGACTTTCACAGACTTAATAAGGGCAGTTTGGGGTCAACATAATCCAAAACTCATTTGCAGTATATTTGAGCCTCAGTGAGAGTTTTTCTGTTTTCTGAGTTTGCCTCACACAGAACTGGGACAGAGGGATCAGAAGGATCTGAGGCTCCTGGAGGACAGGAACAAACTTTACACGTCTTTACTGCTCAGGATCTGTGATGGCATGCCGAATCTCCTGATAAGAAAATCTGGATAAAGTAAAAGGATTTTTCCCGCTGCACGCAATCAGTTAGGACGGACAGGCACCGACAAGGACGGGACTTGTACAACTCACTTGTTGCTGTCGTCTGTCTTCAGGCTTCGTCTCCACTTGATGAAACTCATTCCGGAGCAGTGAAGCAGCACAGGACTCCGGGCAGAGCTTGTTTACACAGCTGACATGGACAGAGGAGAGAGAGGAAGAGGAGCTGCTCGCGCTGACCTCCGTCCGACCGAAATGGAGGCTGAGCTGCTGCCGTCAGTCCTTCACCTCTTGACGTGGAAAGGTGTGTTACCTGTCATCACCATCATGATGGCCTCTCCATGTAAATATGCAGCCACTGCCGGTCCTCGCTTCCAGGTCCTAAAGTCCTCCATTTCTAATATGTGTGTTACAGCTCCATGAGGCTTAAAATATCCTTTACACATAATAGTAATACTACACAATTATATAAACAATGCATAAATCAACTATATACAATTATATTAAAAACTAACTTTCTAACCAAAGATATTCATCATAAACTTCATGTAATAAAATCTAATTAGATTATCGTTACTACTATTTAGGGGTCATTAATAGCAAAGACTCCTTTAAAGTAAAATCCTGTATGAAAATCCTACTTATGTAAAAGTATAAAGTATTAACGTAAAGGTACAAGTCCAATTATCACCCTGAGTAATCATAAGCAGTGATAATACAATAATATATAGTTCAATAACTACAAATCAATTAACAAACCTTGCTTTTACATTAGATGGAATATATTGCTCGTTATACGGATTTTCATAATTCATATTTTGGAATTGTATTTGTGGGCTACTGGAGTATTTTACGATGGTATTGTGACTGTTACTTAAGAAAAGGATCTTAAAGGTCTTCAACCACCAACCGCCTGTTCACCACATCACAAACAATAGAACTACTTGATCCAAGTAAAAAAGACAAACTGTTTTTAATTTTTATTCAGTTTTGAAATAAATGCATTACATATTCTGTCCGATCTTCCCAGAAATGATTAATCTTACATGTTATAAAATATAAAATACATTTAGCTTAAGGTTTAAAAAGCCTTTATGGGTATGCCTAAAAACACAAGTGGTTCTCGATTTGGGAAAAATCCGAGGAGTCTGTGCAGTTGACAGTAACGTGTCTGATGGCGTTTACATCTGAGAGAGTGACAACACATACTGTCGTATGAGGAGGAACAGAGCTGTGAAGGTGAAGAGACATCGACACCTGCTCTCTTGTATTTACAATAGTTGTGCAGGGCAATATGAGAGACTGCTCCACACAGAGGGCTGCTAACATGAAGACGCTCACTCGTAACAGGGCTAGAAATAATAATGAAAAAAAAGAAGAGTCTGAAGAGGAAGGGTGTGGTAAGAAAATTAATAAAAAAGCAAAATGAGGTCTTCTGCTCTTCATTCAAGTCTTCCCTTCCCACCTTCGAATCACAGTTTAGCAGTCAGTGTTGAGTTAGTTCATTTTCTGAGAGTCAAGTTACCCAAGACGAGTACAAAATCTGGCCAGCTAACTGCTGTGTGGGCGTTTACAAGCACGGTCATGTAGAGCAACAGGAGCCTCTTTCCTTCCGACACCATCGGATGTGTTGCAAGTGAAATCCCCACAGACAGAATACAACCAGCTCCACCAAAACACAGACCCACAGCGTATTTGAGTGATTCTATAAGACCGGGAGTAAGAATATCCTTAAAAAACACGCAGGACAAAAAATGCTAACAAATGAAGCACCAACAGTGGCACATATTTAAAGACCTGGTCAGATGGAATTTGAATATCATATCCTGCTTAGTCATCATTCATATATAGATTATTTTAATGTACTGATACTTCATATATGAATATACCAGCCTCTCATTTAGGGAGAAGAGGTTCCTTATGTGTGTAATTAAGAATAAACAATATTAATAGGATCAAGTGCAGGGACATATATGTGCATCCATGCCAGTATATTTAGTTACTTGTGAACTGATTGGTGTCTGAACTAACCGCGCAAAGAAGATAATCTCAGGAAGTCGTACTAGAAAAGTCTTTCGACACATCTTGAGAGCTTCATTATCTAAATCTCAGATATCAAATGTTTTTTATCTGGAATGTGGACACAAATGTTCTGCACCCTGCTGTAGTGTGACCTGAATTTTAATGCAATTAATATACAGTCGTTACGTGGTGGGGTTCCATTTCACAAAATAAACATACAAAAGAAATGCTGGGAAAGTGAGGTCCAACTGAGGTTTTTTAAGGAAATGTAATGTTTCTATGAGCTGAATGTGGTCGCTGTGATGGATTTATACCATTTTAGTATGAATCTCCACATGCGTTTCACATCTCAGGAAACTGGTAACGTCCAGTTAAACATCTGGAAATATTGAGTTCTGTCCTCCTGCCCTGAAATCTCAAAGGCCTTCAGCCATTGTACAAGACTGAGAAAATACATTCTGTCAACACAGCCACTACATTTCAACAGAGACTAATTAACAATTCCAGATCTTCTTTTAGAGCCTTCAAAACATCAAGTTTCCCCTGGTTCACTCTTGTTATGCACAAAGTTTGAATTTGGGGTTCCACTGATGCATTCGAGTCCATCTCATGAAATGTTGAAGATGAATTAAGAAACTAGAGCGGAGATTATATAAACTGTAGTGAGATGGGTAAGTTGATAAAGACAGGACTAAACATTTCAGTCTTGTTTGGAGTTCAAGTTTAAATAAGTTACATTCGGGGGTAAGAATGTGGCACTTGTAGCCTGATGCTGAAATTAATGGGACATGAAAAACGCAACACTTCTCTAAATCCATTTTCACTGCATTTTTCTAGGCAACAATCAATTATTTGCTACATGCACTCCATGGTCTACTCCTCCGTCACAACCAACCAATGTGGAAGAAGGCGATACTGCAACAAAGTCTGCGGGATGAGGGCGTCAAAAGGTACATTGATGGGTTCATTCTAAGAAAGTGTCTTCATGGTGTCAGCAGGTCCTGCTGAGTCAGTCCTATACAGTCCCCATTTTGCTTTGGTGCTTCCTAGGCTAGGCCAGGCTGTGCTGTGCCGTGCTGAGCCAGGCCGGGCCGCTGGAGGGGGCGGGGGGAAAGCTCCTCAGGAGAGTTCAGACTTGCTGAGAGCGATGGCCAGCTCCAGGTCCTCTTGTTCCTGCTGGGTGAGCCTGGCAAGTCGCTCCTTTTCCTCGCGCTCGCTCTCGCGCTTTGCCCACTCGATCATGTCTTCCTCTGTTGGATACTGCTCCATGAACACACACAGGAAAGTACAGACATATGCAAGGAAATATGAGGAAAAAGGAGACACAGACACATATACGTAGTTAAATGATTCTCAAAGATCAAAACAAAGCCTGCTGATAACAAATCATAATCTTCATAAAGGAATTTTCTTGTTGTGGGGCTGTTGCATCACAACGTTGCTGTTTTTGTGTTACTCACATCACATCTGTGATTACAGGAAACATATTTGAAAGGGAAGAGATGGTCAATATGGGTTTAATAAAGATGCAGTAGTCACAGTAAGAGGCCTCCTGAAGAGTTGAAATTGTTACACTGCACTCTGAATAAAGTAATGAAAAGTACCAAGGCCCTTGAAGTCAGCAGCCCAAATGCAAAGCTAAAATTGGGATTCAATACCAATCAGGAGAAAGGTGTAGGAGATCAACAAGTCCAGAATGAAGTATCAGCCAACCAATCTTAAAAAGCAAGTAGAACAACTCATTGAAATCCATCTAACTGCATCAGAAATGACAATGAAAGGAGTCTCAGGCCTTCAGGCCGGTGACATTGCAGAGTCATGTGATGGGTAAAATGGAATAAAAGCATGAGAGCTGGGACCTGCACTGAGGAATAAATGGGAGTTGTATGACAGCGGGCAGACAACAACAACCACAAGAGGAGATTCACAGTTGGCTGGTTATGATACTCATAATTAGAGAAGGGCATTACTGTCAATGAGTGTAACCAGCCATGAATACCAAATAGCAGGTATTCAAATGATGTTGACTCGCACTGCTGCAGAGCATGCATGATGACAACATCAAAGAGACAAGGAAGGAGTCGGCTGAGAACATGCAGGTGATTTGTTCCACTATTGAAATCTTTAGCTAAAGAAGAGATGCTTTTCCATTAAGAAAGACATGTTTGTTATTTGGCCATTTTTATGCTTTTTACTTTTAGTTAATGAAGTTACAGCATTTTTCAAATGCATTCAACACAAATCATTTTATATTACTACCAACTGTCTCCAAAACATATCACTCTATAAACTTCTAGCTATAAGCTTTAGATTTTGTTCAGCACAGAATGGAAACATAAAAATATCAACGTTCACAAACATGAAAGTGCAAACACTGTGGTTCGCTCCTTTAAAAGCTCATGCAGTGGTAGACAGAGATGTCATGGATGCACATAGAAGCAAAGATGGTTCCCTCATTCAACTCTTTATTCAACTTGTTTGACAGAGATGTGAAGACACAGAGAGAGAATACAGCCCCACAACACACTGCTAAACCGACGAGGGCTGAGAGACCAGGATGAAATGACGACGAATAAAGGGATGAATGGGTGAATGGGTGGATGGGTGGGTGGGTGGATGGGTGGGTGGGTGCACAACAGCGGCATGTGAGAGGGAAAAAACAAGCCAGACGGGCAAACACACAGTTAGTGCGTGCAGGTCAGAGTTAGTCATGCGTGTCATGTGACATGAGAACGTAATCACTCTAAATTCTGTTTTAAATAATAAAGTCATCAACCCCAAAGTCACAGCTTGATGCTAAATTTTCTATAAACTAATACAAGAGGAAGAGGTCATGCAATTTTAATACTGTTACCTCTTATATCCTGTCAACATCCACCACAATGCTGATTTTACAATTTGCTTGCTAAAATTACAAGCAATGTATTTTAGATGTGAGATATTTGATTTATATCAAATATATTTAATCAAGCAAATATTTTAGGTTTGAGAAAATAAAATGTTTTTTTCTCCTCTCAGTTAAAGCAATGTAATCATTACTTGTGACAGGACATGATTTAATTCTCTACAGAACCCGCTGTATTTTTTGGAGTATATGTCATTTTATGAAACGATAGCCTAAATAACCTCACAAAATGATATGCCACTAATGATGCAGCAGCTCTACTCCACATCTCTTTGGTCAGGGTCAACTGCCATTTCGCAACATCCCTGCAGAATCAGCGACATTATTGACCGAGTCCAGTCGCTCATCAGAAACAGAATAGCCTCCCTGCACCGGTGGCAATATGAAATTGTGTAGTGTAACAAGATGTATAAAACATCTGGGTGGAAACATACAGGATGTAATGTGTTGAGTTTACATGGCTAACAAAAGCCAAATGCAAGCAGCCTCTCATCTCTCCATTCACTGACAGGGGCTCAACATTTTATAGATACACGTGTTATGAGAGAACATGTGTCTGTATCTACAAATATATTAATATTATATTAAAACTATATTGACACTCTTGTACATTTGTTCATAAAGGAAGATGGTGCAAAATCAATCACAGGATCTAAATGAAGCGAAATCCAAACAAAACTCAGTGACAAGAAAAATAAAGACAGGAGCAGACAGGAGGCAAGAAAATAAACTCAAATTTAGAAGATTCAATAGCTTGTGTCAACGTCACACAAGAAATTAAAAAACGATTGAAGAACCCTGTTTCATTTAATATGAGTGGATTAGCTGAGGACTGGCAGTGGATGGAGGGATTCATGAGACTGTCCTGATTGGCTTGTTGGATGAGATATGTTTGAACAAAAAGGTGAGATTTATGAGCAGGAATAAAACAAATAAAGAGAAGAGGACATGTCTATAAAGAGTCAGGTGGAGGTGAGGGAGAGGGCGAGAGGGAAGTGCTCACTTTGTCAAAGCTGGCAAATCGGTCAGCTTCCTGTACGTGTTGACGAGGAGGGGAGGAGGGGGCGAAGGGGTCGGCTAAAGGATCCTTGGCAGGCAGGGAGGAGGAGGAGGAAGAGGAGGAGAACTCTCCTGAAGTCTGTGGGAGGAAGGGCCCTCGTCGATGGAAGGAGTCAGAGGACTCTGTTCTGGAGATGGAGGATCTCTTACCTGGACACGTGAGGTACATACAGGCAGACGTACACAGGCGTCAACACAGAGACATTAAAATGACAGACGAGACAACTAAGACCAAACAAAATCATGCATATCTTATTTCAAATAAGATATTGGTGTTCGTTTGTCAACAGTGGAAGTGATCTATGATGTGCACCTTTTTTACTGTCACACTGATGCAACGCATTGCAGGTACTGACCTGGAGGTGGAGGGGGTGGTCTAGTCGGTGTACCCGTTTTGGGAGGCAGGGCGGGGGGCACGTCTGGGCCGGCAGATTGGCTGTCATCCTGGAACAGATTCTTATTGTTGATGCCAAACTGGTCAGCGCCGTTAGACTGAAACATAAGAGTCCAGTCAAATAGATAAACAATGCACACAAAAACTGCAACAAGGAGGATTGAACTGCAGATAAGTGGAAGAATCAGAGCGCATAATGTCATTACCGATAATTTGAGGCGGGAAAACTTGTGATATACTGTTTCCGTCTCCAGTCTCATAGGTTTATGTGCTCTAGCGGTTTCCACCATAAAACCTCAATACTCTCACTAACACACTGGCTGTTCTCACTTTGAGTCAATTCTATTCCTGGTTTCATGGCAGAAATGGTTTCACTGTGATGCAACACTTCCTTCCTACGTCAACTCAACTGACATTATTTCCGAGTTCCATAGTAAGTCACCGACCACTTGTCTAACTTCAGTGCTGTGTAAATGAAACATAGTAAAACCAGCTTTAAAATTACCTTTGTTAAGGCACTGAAATCTGCAAAGCCCCCTCCGAACGATTCATTTCCAAACACAGCAGCAAATGGATCTGAAACACGAGCATACAGCGATTGAACATAGGAACTAGACCACACTCACACCCCTGGAAATACTGTGTTTTGTAGAAAATTATGTTTTCTTTAAATTTGCAACACTTCCAACTGTAATGAAAGTGTTACACCAGAGGGTGGTGCCACATCACAGGACATACCTGGGTCTGAGTTGGCGCTCACTGTCGTACCACCAGGAGCAAACGGGTCATTGGTTGCTGCATTGTCCTTAAAGCATAATAACAAGCACACTCATTTTATTACACAATAAACTGGTGGGGGCATATCCTCTATCTTAATGTGATATGAGGTCACAGTAAGTGTGAGGATGTGCATCATGTTCACCTCAGGATGTATAAACAAAGTCATTGCATCCGGAGGTTAACATCTGTACCAAAGGTACGTCCAATAGTTTCTCAGCAGAGCAGCATATGAGCAAAGGAGATAAATGTATCATAAGTGCCTTGGAGAGCTGTTTAACTTGTTGGTTTATAAAAAAAACATTTTCAATAAATTACCCATTGTGCGAGTGATTTTACATACAAATCAACATCAAGGCCTTATAAGGTTCATTAAGGTTAGTTGGCGTCAGCGGACAGAATGGTCAGGTGAGTGAAGAGTGCCAGTTCTCACCACTCCGCTCCCATTCTGTAACATTTCAATTCAATTTGACCTTCATGGTTGCACAATAGAAAATGTCCTTCGGTATTATACTTTGTGGACCATCAAAGACTGACCATGCTTTATTATAACCATACTCACCAATGCTAGATCAGCACTTGCTGGAGAGCAGTTAAAGGGATCTGTCCCTCCATACTGAGAACCAAATGGATCTGCCTCCCCGATTGCGTTCATCTTTCCACTGAATAGGTCAGAATCGGCGTTATTTTTCCCTGCAGAGCTGAATGGATCCTTGGCTTCCAAAGCTGGATTAGTGGGTTGGGAGGTAAAGGGATCCGGAACTTCTTCTGGTGCATCTGAGGGATCGTTCTGCTTGGCTGCGAACAGGTCTGGTTCTGGCATGCCAGTAGTGGTACCAAATGGGTCTGCTGAAGCAGAGAAAGGGTCCTCTGAGGTAAAGTGGGCGCTGGAGGTTTGTGTGAAGAAAGAGTCAGCAGCAAAGGGGTCTGTCCCTTTGAACGGATCCCCTCCAAATGGATCTGATTTAAGAAAAAGAGCAACAGATGTAAGCCTGCATTACATGATACATTACATAAATAATAATTTTGGCTCCACGATTAGTTTGCCTGGTCATCACCTTAAAGTATAGAGTACAAAACCCACCTGCAACATCTGCTTTTCCAAATGGGTCGTCCTTGAATGGATCCTCTAAAAATAGAAAAAAGTCAGTCTGATGTCACATTTTCAAGCCTTTGGTCACCCAGAGTTGAAAAATGTATATGATGTATCTGCAATATGTTTACAGTATTTGACGTGACTCACGGTCAGTAAAGGGGTCTGATTGGAAGAAATCCATCTCAGGCAGGGAGGGGGGGTTGGTCTGGGGCGGCATGGAGCGTGGACTGACTTTTGGAGGTAATGTGGAGGGGCTGGCTTCTGGCTCCTCTTCAGTCTCCTTTTTGCTCTCTGGTTCTGGTGATGCAACCTGTCACACAGTGAAATGACTCTAGCTTGAGCAGAACAATATATTAAATTTGCTGTATGCATCCTTGAAATCCTCCTAAGTGATGGATCCCAGGACGACCTCAAAGTGCGAAGGCATTCCCTGCTGCATTGATATCTTTCAATGTATGGTCAGATTATGGACTATTGCTTTGCTGTGAATTGTAATGGCCTGTACATGTTGTAATGGAAATGATAGCTCTTTACACACGGACACTACAGTGGCATGGGGTACACAAAGGTCCAGTGTTCTAGAAAACTTGCAATGTTAAATGTTATAACCTTGTATATAAACCGTCTGTATGAACTACCTTTGGTGGACTTGCTTTCGGCGATTCCTCTGCATCATCTATGACTCCAGCGGAGACGTCAGGTATAGGACTGCTGTGCTCCTGGACGCATGAGAGGAAAACAGCAATGACTAGTGTCACTTACAGACACACTGAGAATGTACACAAAAAGTAAAAATGACTGGAGGATTTATAATGCCATCTCCCCTTTATAAAAATGATTGAACTATGGTAATTGTCTTTATTACCCGAACAGTGTGCTCCAGTGGTTTCACAAGGGTTGGCAGATTAATGTATTTCTCAGAGGAAGCTAGACTGGTATAGAGATCATCCAAGGCATCAGGTTTCAGCATTTCCTCTTCTGGTGTCTTTGGACTCTCTTCTGCCTCTTCCTCCTCCTCCCGTATTTGCTCTGAAAGTTCGTTCTCCAGATTGCACGCTGCAGCTGGTTCCTCATCTTTTAGCTCTTTAGGCTGGTCCTCTTGGAAAAGGTCCTGCTGGAAGGGGTCCCCGTGTTGCAGCTCTGCTGCGGGTCCGGCTGATCCATTGACCATGACAGGAGAGCCGTCTTCCAGGGCCCTCTTCCAGCTGAGCTGGGCAGCTACTGACCTCTCCTCTACCTGAAGGCCATTCAGTTTCTGTTGAACCTAAATGGCAGACGGATTGGGAGGTTAAAAGGTGGAGTGAAAATATATTTAAAAACTAGGTCTAAAAGGACTTTAATGAACAGAAGAGATTTCAAACTGACCTGTGCAACTTGTGTGAAGGAGTCCCGCACTGACTCCTGTAGAGGTGTTAGCTGCTCCTGAGCAGCTTGGACCCTCTCCTGCAGCCTTCTGCTCTCATCCTGCAAAGCCAGGAGCTCCTCTCTAGCCTGGACCAGCTCCTCTTCATAGTGACATATCTTCTGTTCCTGTTCTTCATGCTCTGAATGCAGCGATGTGATCTGACAAAGACATACAGGTATGGATAAGCAGGCGACTCCGAATAGACATAAGACGGAAATATGTTATCAAATATATCTGTTGATAAGGTTGATTTCTGTAATTGTATACTATAGCCTTCAATACTGAAATGAGTGAACTGATATGAAACCTATACCAGACCCACCAGTTGGTTTTCTTGGCTGGTCTGCTGCCGAATGTGAGCCAGCTGCTCCTCCAGAGAAGCCTTCTGTGTGTCAAGCTCCTCCAAAGCATCCTGGACCCTCTGACGCTGAGTCTGGAGCAGCTGTAGCTCCTCACTCTCTCTTGCTACCTCATCCTGTAAGTCCTATAGGCAGCAAAACAAAAAGTAAGAGTTTTAGTGACAGAATATTTTTCATATATATATATATATAAGCAAAGAGCAATACAATGTCCGGGGCTGCAGAGTGTTAAAGGGTGACAGTACATGCAGTACTGGAAATGTCAATGTTGTAAAAATATGTAATATATAAAATAACAAGCGAGAGGACAGAAAGCATGTCCGTATAAGCCGTGAGGAAGAAACAAAGGTTTCATACATTGCTGTAATAATTAAAGTAACCATAATGTCCATGGTTCAATTCAGGTCATAGAACATTGTGTCATGTTATTACCGTCTGTCTCTCCATATTTCCTGCCCCCTCTACTATGCTTATAAAAAAACATGTAGAACAGAGGACTTACAGTCCCTGAGGTTCACACTACATGTGACTCATCAGCAGAGTGGAATAAGAACAGGATTATTACAACTACAACCTCTAAATGCAAAGGAGGGAAACTCTCTGTCAGAAACAGTCTATTAGAGCACTTGACCTTTAGCTACACAGCTGAACTATAACTCCGCTCTGCAGCTGAAAGTCCTTTCAGAAGTAACCGCACAGATCTGACATGTTCACATGTTTTATTAAACCAAAGCTTCATGTCCATCAGTCAATATAACAGATCAAACAGGAGATGACATCTGACTCAGTGTAAAATAATCATTGTGTATGGAAAACTAAAAATAAAGCTATATGGGCTTTGAAAAGCACATCAAGAGCAATTTCTTCAAATACAATCCTCACTTCCCCAACTCAAATCCCTTTCTTTCTCCCACAGAGGGGAACTACAGGCCATCTGACCAAATAGAATTGTGATGCCATCCGCCCCAAAAACGCATTATGTAAGATTTGGTGACATCTCAACCTGTGAGAAGCACTGCATTCTTTGTATGAACGGGTAGCTGGAGCAACCAAAACCCAAGAACACAAAAAAATACAATGGCCAATGAAACAGAGGACAGTATAAATAACCAAAAACACTCATGACTTCTTCTTTGAGATCCACCCTCATACTCTCACAATGAACGGAAATTCCCAGGAGAGAAGCTGACTAGCCCTTTAAGTTCTCAGCTCCCAAAATAGTGCCCATCGCTCAGGCTCAGAGCAAGCAGACACGCCTACACAAGGACACCAGCCTCTTGGTCTCTACTGTGTTTCTGAAAGAGCCAAATACATTATTGATCTCCTATTCTGGTATATTCATCACACCAGAAGTGGCTGCGTTTAGCTCCTACAGACATTTCTTTTTATTATGTCTGGCCTGGATTTTTATTGTGAAAAAAGGGCAAGCAGTGAATATATATACATATTTATAGAAGTAACAATGTTGAAACATCTGTCGTGTGGAAAGCATCAATGGCAAGAGAGGCAGATTTCTACTGTATTTACACCACCATGGATCCTGTCTGCACAGGGAACATGGAAGAATTCACAGGGAAACAAAGGTACCGAGACCTTACCTGCACTTCGACGCTGCGCCCTCTGATGCTCTCCTCATTCTCCTTGATCTCCTCTTCCGCAGTGCTCTTCTCCCTGAAGGTCCAACATAACATATAAGAGCATTTAGCGAGTGAGGACAGGGAGGGCAGACCCGGTGCTCCAAGACCACCCAACCAAAGCCAGCTCTCTGCGGAGCCTTCTGCACCCTGAGCCACTACCACCTCGTCTCCCTGAACAACCATGATCCTCCTGAAATCAGAACTCCACAGTACCGAGTGTTTGATGCGATACGAAGAAAGATTGAGAGTGTTTGTGAGGCTTCCAGGTTAGCAAGGCTGCGGATGTACAACCCTGTAAACGCGATGAGGGTGAGTGTCGGAGAAAATGAGCATGTACTTGCTCAGTCAAATACGTGGGAGATGAGAAGTGAGCAGCAGATGGCTGACTTGAGGGAGGAAGAGAGGGAGGAGGGAGCAGTGATGATGAGCCAACATACATCTATCATTTTTTAGTGCCTGTACGTTCAAACTCAACCTACCGCGGATGCAACAGTCCTTGTGTGCAACTGACAATCAACATTGTGCCTTTTATTTTCCTCAATGACCAATAATAATAAACACATCAGAAAGTTTATAATACCTGCAAAGGTGTTACAGGTGACGATGCCTATGGATAAAATTAGTAAGTACATGAATGTATATTCAAACTGATACTTTGATTCAAATCTATGAGTGAAATGTTTCACTTTTGTTCAAATTAGCAATCAGTTCTTTGACTTTCTGTTCTCAAAAGATGTTTGTACATACCAAACAAAAAGAACCAATTTCTCCACAGGAAAGTCATCTCATAAAGTGAAAGTACTTATTATGAAATATGCACAACACTATTCCAGTTCCCTTTCACATTTAGATGTACAAATAAAGACAAAACAACCATTTTACAGGGCAAGATAACAGTGTGAAACTACAGTATCTCTATCTCCTTTGATAACAGAGCATCGTGACCTGGTAAACCTACAGTTAACTCACGACGATTGTCATGCTCATCCTCCTCTCACCCATCATGGTCACCATCCTCTTCATCTGGAGCAGAAGGCCGCTGCCACATTTTAAAGCAGTTACATAAGTGCATCATCTTCTCAAGCTCTCATTCCTCTTAAGCTTGTCTGTCATTTAGTTGGCGCTCTTTTCCTCTCAGCTTTCTTCATGCCATGTCAGAGCGCGAACAGCTGGCATATTGTGGGTTTCTGTTTGCGTGTGTGTGTGTATTTCGAAAGGGGACAGGGGGAAGGCCTTTTTCTCACTTCTCATTTTCAACTTTTACGAATAGTGATACTATACAGAAAATAAATCCATAACACTGTTAACAGTGACCCAATGCAGCTGGAATTACATGAAGCTCATATTATCTGATACTGAATCAAGCAACCTGAATTTCAAAAGTGAACTGTTCCACTAAAAGATGAAAATGGAGCAGAACATCCAGAACACCAAGTACGTGTTCTGACAAGGAAAATTTCCCCATCGATTGTACATAACATCAACATTTAATTTCTTAACAACATTACAACTTACAAACTTCTACTTTGCATGACCTTAAAGTCATCAGACAGATGTGCACGTGACACTCAATACAAACATATTGGGTGAGGTAAAAAAGAGACTGTGGAGCAAAACAGAATCTTTCTTTCTTCCTTTATAATGAAGCAGAGTATATCTGGCAAAATGTTTCCCGTTACACTTCTTTGAAATGGAAACAACTTTAAGGGGAATCTAATACTTGTGTAGTCTGGTAAATACATATGGGAAATTCTGCCCATCACTCTTCTCATCTCTTCACTTCACTTCACTTCACTTCACTTCACTTCCACTTCGCAGTCAACAACAGCCAAGGCTTTATAGTGTGGGGCAACAACACAAATGTCAAATTTATTTATTTATTTATTTCCACTGACGCTGTGTGTGTTTGTGCTGACAGAAAGTCTGCAAAAGACTGAAATAGATCTTGTACTTCATTTATACCAACTGAATTAAAGGTGGGGGCTAGCAGTTCGTACAGACCATGTCAATATGTCCCTGTATCCTAAATTGATTAGGGCAGAACCACACAAATACACTGATATGTTTACACAGCTGTATAGATTAGACAAATGAATTCCTAATAAGTAGGTGAGCTTGTAAATGTGTTAAATTTTCAGTTGACTCTGAGAAGTCAGAACTGAATGTCCTTTCAGGTCACTTAATCCATTGCAAATATATTTTCAGTTCACAGGAAACACTGCCCCCTGGTGGTCAGCCCTGATAAGACAGATGCAGCCACGATGCTGCTTTCAGTACCATCAGGTGCTTGGACAGACGACCTACGTGAGGGGGTCCACGATTATAACCCAAAGAATCTTAAATTACCTCGTTTGACAAACATCTCCTGTACACAAGCAACATCATCTGCATGAGTTTCACTATATCTAGTATAGACCAGAAGCTTACCTTTGTAGTTCAACAATTTCATTGCTAAGAGAGTCCAGCTCCTTGATGGCAGAAAAGTCGGCTGCCAGGTTTGCCAGGTTGTTCTGGAGGCAGAGAACAATTATGAGGTTGATGAAAACTGCTTCGGCAGATACCATACACATAAACTCCCTCTACTCCAAGCAAGTAATATAATATAGTATACTATAAGGAACAACAAGGTCACAGCACGCACAAATGAACTACAACTACACTTTACAAAACGTTCACATTAAGACGTTTAACGAGACTTAAATAGAAGGGATGATAGGAAGGTAGCAGTAACACAGGGAGGATACTTGGGTTCCTGCAAAGTTCTGGGTTCAACATTTAGTTAAAATAAATCAGTGTTTGATTTATTTGTCATCTAAGCAGGTTATTACTCTTTTTTCCATTTATTAAGAAAATCGAAGAAAGCCTTTGAGTTGCATCTACTAATTGGATGTGGTGCCTTGGTTGCATCCCATAATACTAGAAAAAGCAACCTCTGTTCGTGTCAGCTGGCATCTGTAACCGAAATAATTAGATAGCCAATGACAATTAACTCAACTACAGAGGTCAAATCTGATTTAGATTTATTGGTACTGAATGGCATGCAGAAGCCAAATGGAAATTAGAGTGGCACACTCAGAAATGATGACACGGCGAAGCGGTAATGAGAAGCACTGGATTTAGGTGACTATCATTCACTCACTCAGGAGGGTTCCCATCAACATGTGAGGTGTAAAAATGAAAAAAGCAGCAGACAGAAGGAACAGCAACAAAGTGCTGCACGTAGCCAAAAGGAAAGACACACAGCAAGCTAAAAAAATAAATTCCAAAAACACACAAAAACAAAACAGGAGAAAGAAGGACAAAGCAAGTTAAAAAAGGAAGAACTACTTTTGACTGAAGAAAATGGTCAGTCAGTATTGCAAACATACGAAGAGCATTAAAATAAAGAGAGAAAAGGACAATGTTTATGCTTAAATAGAAACAAATGGTCGGTTTCTAGTTCCTTCAGTGTTTATACACATTTCTAGCTTCACCTAAGAGGTTATGCTTTTGTTGCCTTCTGTCTGTTAGCAGGATTATAACACTGCCCAATTCTCAGCTACCTTGTTGGAGGGGTGACTTCCAGTTAGCAACACATTTCAATGTCATTTTCACTCATTCTCTGAAACATATCTACATATGAACAATAACAATAAAAATCTGTTTTGAACTTTACCAAAGTAAACTTAACTAAAATCAAGTATACTGGATTATTCTCACTTCTTAACCGCACCACATATACATTGATATATATTTATATATTTGTTAAGCACATTTGTCTGACTTTTTCAAAACGTTCTGTCCTCATGTACTTTTCCAAAACGTCTCACGGCCTGGAAATTGTAATATTTAAATTCCAGGATTTTTCCCAGTTTCCATGACCATACAAACACTGTTCTTTTATATAGAATGTGAATAATCAATATCACGAAGCAGAATTGTTGGCACACAGTAAATCCAGAAATGACTCCCCCTTTTGTTTTTCACTTTCAGTATTCTGGTTACAGATGACTACAGCTGTTCTGCACCATTAGCTTCATATTTCATTATGTAAATCAGGTTCAGAGTCGGGCTTGATTTGGGTCGACCAAACTAACAGTAACAGACTGTTCAACTGCAATAAATAGACCTTTATCCGTAACAATCGGAGCATCTCACCTGCTTGATGTTCTGTCTGTCAGAAGGAGGGATCATCTCTGGGGAAAGGCTCTGCGGAGGTTCCAGGCCACGCGTTAACTTCTGATTAATTAGATGAAGCGCCAGGGCAAACTGCTCTCGGGTCAGCTTTCCGATGTCTCCAATGTCACAAAGCTCCCTGAGGGAAACGATCACACAGAGGTTACATAACATAGTAATGATTTAAGCCTCAGGCAGAGACTATTTTTGATACCCTGGATGATCATCATTTCCGTGGCTATGGAGTCAATACAAAGGACAGTCACATCAGGACAGAAGCCAATCAACCAAAATCCGATGGGAAAGTCCATATGTGGTGATATTCACCGGGTCTGACCCGGCACGCACTGCAGTGCTATCAAAACTGCTGCAATTGTCAAGCACCAGTTTCATCTAGAAGAGTGCTGCTGGAGCTTAAATTACTTCTGGTCACTCACAGATTATCATTTTATTTACAACCACCATTGTTATAATTCAGAGATAAAGTTTTCTTTTCTTTGATAAACATTGTCTTTTTCAACTCCAGTCTTTAGCTGGGAACACGTTCCCACTGGCTACCCTCACCTGATGTTGGTGCTGAATTGACCTAATTGTGTTTTTTAATGTCACAGTAAATATGACAAAGAAATTATATCTTCTTTGTTAATTCTATTTATCCATAGGGCAACATTATAGGTAACATTTTCATCACCTCTCATTTCATGAAAGTCCTTTTGAGGTTTCTTTGCTTTTCCAGCATTCCAAAGATGTTGCTTATCCAAATTGGGTGTCATATCTCAAAGCCTTCTTAGGCATCCTTACTTACCAGATGCGTGCGAGTGTGGCAGAAGGCAGACCGGTCTTGAGAAAGATATCTCTGACTTCCGGTCCAGAAACCAGCCCATCCATGTCACTGTCTGTCTTGTTGAAAAGTTCCTCATACTTGGCTTTATCTGCTGGGGACACCACCCACTGGACAGAAAACAAAACACACATTTAACAACAATAGATTATTTGCATCATAGCTACTGGCGGAAATAATACAACCACAACTGATAATACTTACCCGAACTCTAATAATCTTACCTTCACACTTCCTCTCTCCTTTTTCTTTTGAAAAACACACTGAGCTAGCCAATTTGAAATCATTTTAAATTGTTTACAGATATGAGGTAACAAAATAAAACATCCAAAAGCATTTCACAGCATCCAAAAGCTGCAACCACAGGAGAGAAGGGTTCCGTACTCACAGGCGCAGCTGCTGGTGTTGGGACAGGAGCTGGGACAGGAGATGGGACAGGAGCTGGAGCAGGTTTAGGAGGGTGGGGTAAGGTCTTAGAGCCAGCATGGGAGGAGCGACTGTCTTTGACGGAGGGGGGTGAGGGTAACAAGGGCATCACAGGAGGCACCGAGGGTTTTTTCCTCTTGGAGGGTGGAACCAAGGGAGGCGGTAGAGACATGGGAACAGTCTCCCCCTCCAAAGCTCTGTACACCAGATACATGGCCTGGAGGAAGGCAACAACAACACATTTCTGTGATAAAAAAAAATAACAGTAGACCATACTGAAGTTCTCCCAAATAAAGAGGGAATCTCTGTTTGTGTCTGTATCATTCGCTGCTCCCGACAACCACTCATCCAATTCACTTTTAACTTGGAAGGTGTTTTGTTGGGATCCAAAGAATTGAAGCGCCAAGTTGGATGAGGTATTCTCATATTTTGGTCAAAATAATTTTTTTTGTTACGCTCAACTCAAAGGCTTGTTTCGCCATAAAACTCAGAAAAACAGACACACTGCAAACATCAGGAGTGCCGGCTCTGACAGCAGAAATGCACATGGTTAGCTCGACTGACTGAATTGCGATCGACCAAACAAAATAATCATCTGAAATGTGTGAGCATATCAGACAGATTAAATGATGTGGTGCTCTGTTAGCTCTGCTAACAGGAACGGGCTTATTACTTGTGCAGTTCAATTGAATCAAAGTATCCTGGAGCACTTTGTATAAGACAGCAGTGACAGCACCGTCCTGTTATAAGATATATTAGAATGATCAACACAAGGAACAAGTCAAGTCCGCACCACTGCTGTTACGATAACGTTATACCATGCAACATGTAATGTTGTTCAGTTGTTTTACATTTGGTTTTATTTTAACAGGAGATGTATAAATGAGAAAATAGCTTAAACTAATGTTACAGATTGCCACAACACTGGTAAGGTTTCAAAAGTTTCACTTGCGGATGCAAATATATATTATTCATTATCTTAACTGCATATTACCAAAGTGATGAAATAAATCAATGTTTTTCAGTTTTAAGTCAAGTAGTTAAATACGCAGTACGGACAAGTTCAGTATAAAGTATGAAACAACAGCCTTCCCCAGCTGCAGACTCTAACTTTAACATAATGTATGTGGTTTCTTTCTGAGATTATTTCTTACCACTGAAAATTCATCTTTGTCCAACATGCCATCTCTGTCGAGGTCACTGAGGTCCCACACCTTCAACACAGAGAAACCGCAGTATGCATGATTAAATAAGATACATGAACACACGTGTCCTGCAACTTTCAGTTCCTAGTGAATAACTCTTCCATCAACAACGAATTTCACATCCCTTTTTTTTTTTACTTCCTGCACTGTGATGATGGTTTACTGACATTTTGATTTGTGTACTTTGTCAAATTAGTTCCTTGGGGTAATTACTGCCACCTGAGCATGCTGGTAACTATTCACTTTCATTCTAAAAACAAAAAAGGATTTTTCTACGTCAATTTCACTTCAACAGAAATAACACTTGTAAAAGTGACCATCGTCGTCATACCCTGCCCAAGATGTCCACTGGCAGTTTGGAGTTCAGCAGGACAGGCTTGACTTTCTCTCCACTTAGCATCCCTCCTGATGGACCCAGGCTGTCAAAGATGGAGTCAAACTTGATCTTCTCTTCCGGCTGGGAGAAAGAAAAAAAAACAACAACACACATACGGTAATTAGAGGCTGGAAATATTAACTCCTTAATCCCAATGCAGCTTCTGAGATTTTACTGAACATTACATGTTGCATGCTTGAAGCTGTGCCCAAATTAGCTTTATGAGCAAATAGCACTTTATATAGTACATTGTCTGTAGAGACTAAATGTATTGACATATTTGAATTTATTTGACATTTTACATGACCACAACAAAAAAGATTACACGGATACATGCAGTATTCAAATAATGTGTTTTTCTTCTTATGAGGAAGACAAAGACGACAAAGTAAAGGCAAACACAAATCAATGAACAACGACAAGTACAAAACAACTTATTAACCCCTCACCTTGACAACCCATGGCATATCCGCGGCCACTCCTCCTGCTAACTGCGGGCTGCTTGTGTCGTGCTAGAGAGAAATACAACAGTTATTCTGACGGATTATATGTTAGAATTTAAAACCTATATTATATGTCAGCACTATGAAAGAAGAAATGGCAGAAGCGGATAGCTTCAAGTCTCCAAAAGCATTCATAGCATGGAGAGCATAGACATTGTGTTATAGGATACAGCTGCACACTTACAAATTTTGGAGGAGGAACAGCCAAAATAAGGCTCTTGAGTGCCACCTCCAGGCCATTCTGAGCACAGGCCACCAACCGCAACGCTATGAAAAATTGCTGAGGGGAACATAGGTAAACCACTTGATCACTTACAACTGATACATCGAAGAACATACAACAAATTAAGATGTGACCCCATAAGGCATTTCTACCTGTTTGTTGAGAGACCCTTTCCGTTCAGAGTCAGACAGATCCCAGACCTGTGGAGCACATTTATCTCCATCAGCATTAGATAGTCAAGTCAGACAGCCTTGAGGTGTCGCTTCTGTACTGAGATGTGTGTCTTTGCGTACCTTCCCAAGGACCAGGTCAGCCAAGCCCGACCTCTTCAGAAACAGAGCGGCGTCAGCTGCTCCCACCCTACCGCTGCCTGTCGGATCAACCTGCACACAGACAGACATAGACAGGCACACCCCTAACATAAACCAGCACACATTGTCATCACAGTAACACACCTGCACAGCTAAAAGATGTTGCATTACTCATTAGCCGAACAGTGTTTGAACATGAGAGAGCTCTAAATGCATTTAAAGAGGAAGCAAAAAAGGTAGAAATGAAAACAGAGACATAACCTGTGGACAATTGGAGTCTGAGTCACTCAAATCAATACTGAATAAACCAAAGCTATTTTCTCAAGTCTTTTAGCTTGGAATTGGATCCGTTCGTACTCTTTCATGGAGGCTCACAGCTCCCCTGACATGTTGGGAAACATGTATTATTCATAGCCATACTTCCTTTAATGGACACAGACAGAGGAACTGAGATCACTGCACACTGAAACCCAACAGTGTACTGATGCAGCTAAAGCTAGAAAATGTAGCATCTCTATCTTAAGTTGAATTGAACATTTAGTATAATTTCTTTTCATAAATCGGATGTGCTAAAAATGTATGAATCAAGAATCTTGTTGTGAGGACATATTTGCATACCTGCCGATAGTATTTGTCATAGATGGGATTTCCACTGGAGAGCTGTTGAGCGAGACAAGAGTTCTACATTAAAAACGTTACATACTGACACAAAACGTTGATTTATACCCAATTGTATGCCCCTTGTATTATTAAACAACACCACATGTACCTATTCAAATGGTCTGTTTTGTCAAATCCTTTAAATATTCTTGAAAAAATTATTTGACAGAATAGAAGCTTCCTCAATCCGCATATTCACACTACAAAAGCTCAAACAATCAACAAGTTTAAGCTGGCTTAATGTATTATCCTCAGTCTGAGCCAAGGCAGCTGTCAAATAAATAAAATAGGTAAATAAATAAATATATGATCCACTATATATGGAGGAGGTATGCACACAGATTGTTACCAGTATTGTTTATACAATACATAAAAAATCCACTCCATCATTGATCATCGAGGAAGGAGTGAGGATTTGTGGGCTGTCTGACTTCAGGATATAAACTGCACTTTGCAAGGCTAGTGATGGTGCACTTTACAGAGAGCGTTACAACAGGGAGTCACTCCACAGCAAACTTAAACTCATGTCATATCCACAATAAACAACCCCCTTTCCTCTTTTGATATTGTTGATCATCGACCTGCTGGGATGACGAGGAAAAGAGTCTGCGCTTCCTTCCTCATATAGCTGAAACTGACAATTTATTGTTGTTGTTCTCTTAAATCAAGAGGTGCAGTGAAGTAGTGGACCCTTATATTTAAACTGTGAATCAACTGGGAAATCGCAACCAGAGGTTAAAGCTGTTTCCAGAGTTTCCAGAGAGAAACAACAGAATTTGCGAAGCTACTGTTTTGTTTTTTGTTTTACTGTAAAAAGAAAACAGTAGTATGAAAATAAATGTGTGGGATGTCAGTGGTGTTCAAGCACTGCAAATATTGGGCACAGAAGAGGGGACTTAAAAGAAAAACAGCTTGTCATCATCATAGTTGCCTGTCAGCATTTACAACTGCCAATTTACAGGGAGATAACCGCTCACACACACTTATCTCTGTATGGCCAATGCAACGTTTTTCTGTGGCACACAATAGTGTGCCAGGAACTGTTGGTGGCTGCAACACTGTGGTCATTGTACTGTTGTTTCTTTAATTGAAAAAACACCCCTAACCCCAGCTAGCCTGAACTACAGTGTATATATGTAGTTTGTTTAAATAGGTTCCTAATCAAACCATGGTGATAAAACACAGTAATATCAATATGAAACAGTAGACACTGTGAGGATTATCAGGGGGCAAAGCTGACAGCCAAATTAAAATAAGCATAACAGGCTGTCAGACCTATGAACCTTCATAACACAGCATGAATAAAGGTTTCTGAACTCATCTGTAAGAGATAATGACTCCAAAGCTCCTGTCTGTTGTTAGAGGCAACAGTGGCTCAGGTAACAAGTCTGGGACTGAAACCTAGTTATTATTAGACCAGCCTGTTACCTCCTAAATAACTTATTTACTCTGCATATAAACACATTTTCACACAGAATGCAGAAACATTTCCAACAAGTTTCAGATGTTGTGAAAGCAGACAGTGGCCACCTCAGTTCACTTCCTCTTATTAGAAAGTCGCAAGAAAAACGTGAAACACTAATCAGTGATAATTATTGCTGCTAAACAAATCTTGTAGAGAGCATGCTAACAGCTGACGTTTGCACAAAGGTCATGATGAAACACGAACTCCGTCAGAAAAATAATGTTTACTTCTGATAATAGCAATAAACAGATTGGTAAGTCAGCCAAGCCATGAAGCAAGCTAACAGCAACTCTGACACTGTTATATTTGTAGCGGAAAACAATGTTAGCGGAGGCGTAAATAGTAAAAATGACAGTAAAGCCACAACACATCCACACATGGATAGGACCCCTTCTCTTATTAACGTCTCTTTGACAAGGACCAATTAGCATGTAGTAAAACGAAGAAACGTAATACACGATAACGTACACTCCCCACCGAAAGGAAGCCAAGCAACATTACATGGTTTATCTGAAGTTTGATAAAACGGCGACAAAACGGTGGAACGTTACACACAAACTAGCTGTTAGCTTACAGGCTAGCTAGCTAGCTACGCCCTTACGCAGTCCCCAAAGAGATTAGGCAGAAACTTTTCCCAGTCACAGCAGGACTAAACTTCCAAAAAAGATGGGCGAGGACCGAGGTGAGCTCTCGTTTCTGCCTGTCAAGTTCCGCTAACACCGCTGAAACGTTCCCGCGCAGAGTAGACAGAGGACACGGAACGTTTACTGCCGTTATATTTGAGTTGTAAGACAGTGTTACCTGAGCAAGAGACAGAGTGGCAGCCATAGTGTTTCTGTTTCCCACTGCCTTCATGCTGCGCTGCTGCCAGACACAGACAGAGGCCGCTGAAAAACCTGGCACCGGACCGCTACGACGGGAATCCTTTCCAACACTTCAGTCTTTACTCACCTCACCACCACCTGTCATCTGTCAAAGCTGCTGGCAAAACAACCTCAATATGAAGCATACAAGTAGTATTGCATTCACATCAGAGCCGTAGTAAGAATTCTATACATACTGAGGTTCATTCAGTTAACCACTAGATTTCCCCAAAATATTAATCTCTAATTTATTTATTTATTCGTAGGGTTGATTAACAAGAATCTCCACAGTGTGCACTGCCATTGAATTTATTTTTCATTTCTTCATTTAAGTTTGCAAATTTTCGTTCTCCCGCAGAAACAATGAGATGCTGGTATCTGCAGATAAATGCTGCTAGGTGCACTATAACAGTTTTCATTCCTAAGTTTCTATTCGTTTTTGATTAAATGTAGACATTTTTGTAGTTGATACATTTTCTATTCAAAATTAAATCACTGTGTCTGTTGGTTTGTTTGTCCGTCTGTCAGCAGGATTATGCAATAACCAGAAGGTCACTTTTATTAAGAATCTTGATAGAAAAGTGTTGCATGTTGCATATGACATATATTGCATGTTGCATATATGTCAAATATGTAACCCAACATTCAGTTTAAATAAAACCAAATAAATTGAAAAGGTCTTGGAGTCATTTTCTTCACTTTTTTTTATTGGTCAGAACACCTGTCTTTTCTTTTACACAGCAACATGAAAATCTTCCCACTTTATTTACTACTATTAGTACAAAATGTGTCTTTTACAAAAGGATCAACTCTGTCTCTTTGGGAGAGCCGTGCAGAGATATTGGCATCAGAGATGAGGAAACTGTGTACACCAACAATGAGTAAACCTAAAGAGAACACGTACGGAATGAACGGCAGCTTTCCTGCTACTGGAGTGCTCTTACATCTAAGCTTGAGTCGTCTATTTAGACTCACAGGACTATGTGCACTGACGCGAAAACATGATAACTGTACAGTACAAAGGTATGAATCAGATCTAATCTCAAAGAACCCCTCTATCCAAACCTTTATTTATCAACATGGCTTTTTAACAAAGACCAAGAGGGGGATTGTGAGACTGAATGACCACAAGAGATGAACAAAAACAAATCCACAGATTAATCAAAAAAAACACATGAGGTAACCAATTTTTTTTTCACGGTATCATCCACATAGCAACATAGCCGTTTCTGTCTCCACAACATGAAATTTAAGAAAAACCCAGATTTTGGCAGAACAAAAATCATAACTCACATGTTTCGGTTGGGTATTAACTTCAAAAAGATTTAGTTTTTAGTTTCTGTTCTTGACATTCATTATGACATCTTCATTTTCAGGTCTGTATTCAGATTTCTACTAATGTCCCTGGTTTATTAATAATAATGATAATAACAATAATAATAATAATATATACATTATATTATCATTTATAATTATAATAATAATAATAATAGACTCTGCACATCGAAACAGGAAACAGAACAAATGCTCCTTTTCATCTCTGCCCTTGCTTGGTAAACAAATGGAAAAACGCATCCCGCCCGAGCCCCCCCAGGGTGTCAGTCATGAGGGTTTATCTTCTCAGTCTCCAGCCTTGTTCCAATGGCTCACTGACACCGACAGTCGGCTCCTTAAGCAGTTCCTGTGAGGAGTTTATAGCTCATCCTTGAGTTTAGATTCTATGTCTTCGTCCTCCTCTTCTTCCTCATCCTCCTCTTCTTCCTCGTCCTCATGCTCTTCCTCCTCCTCTTCATCCTTCTCCTCCTCCTCTTCCTCCTTTGCCTCATCTCTCCTCTGACTGTCCTCTTCCTCTCGCTTCTTTCTCTCCTCTTCTTCTTGGCCTTCCTTCATTTTCCTCTCGGCGTCCTAGTGAGGAAGTAAACAAAAAACAACAACGGAGAATGATGAAAACATTATCTTGCAGCGGTTGTCAGCAGACTTACATTAAATACAAGTTGTCTGTAGCATATGTATATTAATATGCTACAGCCACCAGGTTGAAATGAGTGTATATACTGTATACCATAAGACCTGCAGAGTAGATACAGACATGCAGTTTGAAGAGTAGAGAGAATCTTTGGACGTACCTTAGTTTTACCCCAGGTGTCGTTGCCTACTTCTTCAGCAAGGTTCGGATCATTGGTGATGAGGAAGTTGTCGAAGATCGTGCCAGACTTCACCTACATCAAACAGAGAGACAACAAATTACTGACTGAGGTGCTTCATGCGAACAAGCAGAAAACAAACTGGAAAGCTCTAACTTAAATGATTCATTACATGCCTAAAGAAGGAAGTAAAACTGTCAATCTTGGCTGGTAAATAACTCTTTGTAGAAGAATGATCCTGAAATAAGCTGTTCATCAGACAGCTTTATTATCCACCCACTGTTGTCAACTTTGAAACGTTGTTGTTATATTTGGCGTAAATGACAAATCCAGCTTCTTTTTTTAAAAACCTTAGCTGCTTTATAAGAAGCTAAGGCAAACTTCTTTGTTTATACTCTGTTCAATGAGGCGTAGAGGGGCGCAGCAGCACAGCCACTCCGCTCACCAGCTGCCAGACAGATGTGAATGAGCTGCGCAAGATGGAGGCTGTGTGACAGAAAAACACTCGGCTGCCTCTAACTTTCCCTCCGAGTGATCATTTTAGATGTAAATATCGCCAAACTCCAAGCAAAGCCGATGTCTTTAAACAATGTTTTTAGGGAGATGTTGTCAGTAGATGTTGGGCTTATGAATCTGATTTTTAGCAGTGCAAGGCAGCAGCTTAGAAATAGCTCAAAAGTGACCACTTGTTAAAATACATTATATGTGATCACAGAATAGGAGAGACACAAATACATTTCTGACACTAGGCAGAATGTGAATGTGGTGAGTTCATTTGGTGACATTTGGGGGATTGTCTAAGCAGGCTTTAGTTACTTCCCAATTGTAAGAAGTTAGTAACACTGATGTTACCTGCCACAAGTCCAGTCCGATCACGCCAAAGCTGTCGTATTTGTAGATCTCAGAATCGGCTGTGTACTCTGGGTTGTCAATCTCGGGATGAACCCATTTGCCCTTGTAGGCAGGGTTTTTGATCTCCCTTGGCTTCCACTCACCCTATTGACAACAAACAGACACAGAGAGCCACACAACACGGTTAACGTCACACACAATTTGGACACTGAAAAATAAATAATAAAATAAATATTATGAATACAGGGAGTATTTTTTCCGACACAGCAATAGTTTAATCTACAGAACCAGCTGTACAATGTGCACTACATGCTGTAAAGAATCTCTGTTTACCTTGTAGTCTGGGTTAGTGACCATAGGAGGCTCCCACTCTCCGTCCATCTCATCATCCCAGTCGTCAGGTTTCTTTGCGTCAGGATCTGGGATGTTCTCAGGCTTGTCCCACTCCTGTCAAACAGAAGCAAACGGAAACATGATGACACTCAATTTTATTCTACAAAGACTTTTATACAAATTGAAGTATAAAATAAACACTAGGGGAACAATGGACATGTAAGGATTTAGGGAAACAGAACGTCTTTGTTGGCTTGAGCATACTGACCTCGGGTTTCTTATCGTCAGGGTCAGGAATCTTCTCCCTGTCATCCCAGTCTTCCGGCTTTTTGGCTTCAGGGTCCTTAACTTTTTTGGGAGGGAGGAGGTCCCAGTCATCCTCCAGATTGCCTGACTCGACCTTCTTGTTGTCAATCTTGACCTCGTATGTGTTGTCAGGGTTGACGATCAGTGTGTACAAGTGAGTGTACTCGTCATCCTGCATGAGAAAAGACGAGTTAACAGCGAGGAATTATCTGATTCAGTTAACTGTTGTATTATGGAGATTTCATTGCGTTTTATTCACAAGGGATTTATATGCACAATTTCTGCCACTGGGGGGGTCTCTCAATCAAATCAAAACAAAAGACACAGTTTGATGACATCATGCAGTAACCTTGGATCATGGGGGTTGTCATTATTAAATGAGCTGATGTGACTTGGAAACAAATCATGATCACATTCGAGTATTGTTTGAGTTTGTTAATATAATGAGGTTTTGACAATGTTGCACTTAGTCGACTTTATTCACATTATGTTACTTCATTCTAATGAAATAGCAACAATACACTCATACAGCTGATGTAACGTTACTTGTGCACATTAGCTTGGTGGTTAGAGGGGTTATGATGCTATTGACAGGCTACCAGACCTACATTTACCTTCAATAAAATCACTAATTTCTCTGAGTCTTAAACATTGTTGAAAATATTCGGGATAACGTAAGTACGCAGCTCAAGAAAATATATGACATAGGTCTAGTCTACCTAGTCTACCTTTTTGATGTGGAAATGTTATATACCATTCCTTAAATGTAATGTGTGTATAATATGTTGTTTGCTGATTTAGTTTTATAGTGAGAAAAGAAAAAATATGTTACTATTACATCAAGCTAATTGATGCATCAGCATATGTTGCTATTAGGAAAAAGATGGTGACATTTAAAAACAAACATAGTTCATCGGAGACTCACCTTGCATCTGATGTCCTTGTTTATCAGATGGTTCTTGCCTTTGTAGTTGAAGATCACATGAACTTTCTTTGTGCCGGGACCACAAATATCAGGACCTGAACAAGCCCACAGATCAACAGATAATTAGTTGAAGTTAGTGTTTCAGTTAAGAGAGATTAATAACCAGGCAAAGCACAAAGAGAACAGAAATATTAATTAAATTCTTACGAATTCAAAAGATTCAATGCAATGGGTAGAACAAAATGATTGCCTGATATCAGATTAGATTGTCAACATGTTACAAGCAATTTCCATCAACAGTCTGACACTGCCTCCACTCAAACAGATTCCCATGGAGGAGGGGCATTTGATTTTGCCTAACAAATCGCAGCAGTGTTAGTCCCAGGCACAGTACTGATTGGAAAGATTTTTCAACTGAGAAACTACTGTTTCATTTCAGGACGTCAGATGAACAAGTCAGTCTCAGCGGGGTGGATGGATTCAACGGTCTGAGCCAGGCAACAAAACTGGTGTGGTAATGCATTACTTGAATGCTTTAAAGGAAATGATAATGTAAAAGATAATGAAACTATCCACTCTTACCAAACATGATGTTGTAGACGGAGTCCCCATGCATTTCATCCTGTTTCACTTCAGAGGGGAACAGCTTGATGTAGCCTCCGCCACAGTCAATGCTCTGCTCATGTTTTACAGTCAACTGGAGGACGAGAGGCTGGCCCTGGTTGCTGAAGTCGTCAAAACGGGATGACATGGCGTAGAAGCGGGCATCCTGGCTTGTCTGCAGACCTGCGGTGGGAACAGGATTACTGCTAATGTGTCCCTATTTAGGGAAAAATTTAGGAATCACTAAGGTTGTTTCTAGAAAATTGGAGGACTCAATTTGAATTTGTGAGTCTCTTGAAAGAACACATTGAAAATACAATAATGTAAAGAAAAAATTATTTTAATGCAAACAAGCACCATATCATTCTGCAGTTTCTTTTCATGTATTAAATCTAAACCTACTCAGCACAGTTCGCATACACGCCCACATGCTAAAAGCAGCCTAACACCTGCAAACTTTGGGTTGATCGAGTTAAACAGGTGTAACCAGTCTAAATGTGGAAGATTTAACTGAACTCTAACCTTTGTCTTTCTCTGCATCACCGTAGAACTTCCCCGCAGACAGCACAAATTTGCCGTAGTCAGATTTGTGCTTGGATTCTCCCCAGCGACTCTCCCAGGCATCTGCACACAAAAGTTTAGGTTCAGCTACACAACAAGAATCACAAGCTGCAGATCCACCAATGATTACCTGTATGCATCATCGAAGAGCACTAAGAATATGTTAACTGCAGAGACATGCAAACTGGCTGCCTTCCCTTGGTATCTACTTGGTGGTTTAGACAGGTGTTGGAACAGAACGGTTGAGTAAAGGGGGGTTACAGGGAATGACCAGGGGAGTGATGTGCAGTAGGGGGATGGGGAGGCAGACAGGGTTTGATCATAGTCGGGAGGGGGGAATGGATATAAGGGAGGGAGGTTGCAAAAGATGAATGGAGCTGATGTATACTAAATGCATCTCAAAGCAGGTAATAAGTACATAACGTAATGCATCAAAGATTTAGCTAAATCATAAGCTTGTAAACGTGAATGAAATATTAATAGACCAACAACTGAACATGAAGAATAGGCTAGCTTGATTTGCGTCAATGTAATGATTATTTACCGTGATATCTAAATGTTTTTACCGTCTAAACAAATCATAACAGAGAAATTAATAGATGATGGTATAATTCTCTGTAAAGGACCTCACCTCCATCTTCAAATTGCTCTCGGAAATACACAGTGGACTCGGCCAGTACAGATGCGGCCGACACGGCTAACAAAAGCAGCGACAGGGCTGTCATTGTGACCGAAGTACCCTGTCAAATAAAATAAGTTAACAGTAGATACTGTTAGCAACAATAAGGCTCTATAACCGGTCTGCACCGTGTAGCAGGCGTTGCCTCTCAGTCAGTGCTGATACAGTGAAAAGCCGCTGCTGCTCGCCTCTTGGCTCGGAACAGATGTCTGAATCTGACTGGCTGTCTGCGCCGAACCTCACTGAGGAAGCGTTGATGCTGAGAGCCAATCAGAGGAGAGGGAAGCAGACCGAAATCCGCTGTGGCCAATGGGCAGAGACCACGCGTTTGCTTGACACACGCCCAAGGAAGAGTGATGCGCCGTGGGTGAATCATGGACAAATAAATAAAGAAAGAAAGAAAATAAGCGTGGATGCATTAATAAACTACAAGGGCATTCGGAGAGCGCAGACCTCCACCAAAAACTAATAGCCCACTCCTATATTAAATATAAAATCACAACTGAAACCATCAGAGATACGTGAAAATCGTTTGTCCTGTAATGAGTCCACATTATTTCTGGAGCGTTCGTGGTGCAGTGATTGAATTAAGATCAAATTGAAAATCTAATGTGAGGATTTGCTGGTGTTCTTGGTTCCTTTGGGTTTTTGGACTATTGATCGTACAAGATGACATTGGCTTCCATAAGCTAGGGTCTAGGGAAAAGCGGATACAATTTTTTAAGATCTCCTGACATTTTATAGAATAAATTATGAAGAAGCAGATGACAGGTTCATTTGTTGGACCCCTAACTAATGCGTCCAACTTTAGATTTGTATTGGATTTTTGAAAAAATTTTTAAAAAACATTGAGATTGATCAGTGTACCAAAAAAAGGAGTCCTCATAAAACATTGCTTGAAATGAACAAGAGATATAAGTTTGCAGTGGGTTTTTATTTTTTCAGAACCATTTCTGAAGCTATTCCTTTCCATGTTCATCCTGCGATGTGACATTCACAGCTTCCGAGAACAAACTACAGTCCTGCGAGTATGTGAGGGTGAAAGTGTGGTCGAGAGATGCAAGCAATACAAATATTTGTGTATTATATTCCAAATTAACACACATCTAAACACATTAGGGAATGATATATCGATCCGACATTTAACGGGTTTATATGAATCCCTCAAATTACTTAGATCCAAAAGTAAATTATTGAAGCACTATCATTAAACATGTTCATACAAAACTACAGATTTTCAAGAAGATTTATTGCTTTTGACACCTGGTTCCTCACGTTTACTGGTAACAATTTCAAGTAACATTTGCACCACAGTCAGTCCATACGTTAGCTATTATCACTCTGCACTGTTCACACCACAATACCATTTAATATTTACTACAAGCCAACTTCAGTGGTTGAAGGAACCACAATGTGTGCATTTACACAAACTCCACAAAAATACTTGGGGACAGTAAAATGTTCAAATATATGTGTGATGTCAATAAATAACCAGAGCTGATATGAGCACAATGTTTGACATACGAACACATGAATTCTGTTTTGACCTAATCTTAACATAAACAAACAGTACAACATAGACTTTGGTCAAGGTATGCAGACATATGTAATGTCATGTGATAAAAGCGTCGGTATCCGTCTATGACATGCACTCCACAACTGCTTGTATCGTTGTCTTGTATTTCTTCATTGTGACACTGTGAGGAATCAAAGGCAGGTGAAGAAGCGTAGCCACACGGCACATGATGACCCACTGGCACATACATGTTTCCTGCGACACCACTGATGTCTGCAGTGTAGATCACGCTGCTTTCCCCTCTAACACTGGATCTGCACTGTCGGGCCTTCTCTGAGGGACCTGGACAGACACGCGTTGCATCTGTGAGGGCGAGACGAGGCAGAGCAGGGCAGAGATGACACTGCCCCTCTGTGGCTCTGTATGCAGATGGGTCGGGAAAGCAATCTCACATCTCCCCCAGGTCTCTCTCTTTGTCTTTCTCTCCATCTAAGGGAGAAAGAAGTTGATACGCTGGGGAATGGACTTGCATCCCTGGGCTGAGAACAGTCTCTCCTCTTTGGGAACATACAGCATCGCCTTGGCAACCTCATCCAGCGTAGCTTCGTCTGTCTCCAGACCTCGTGCTGCATAGGCATCCTGTGCACAGAGCTTGACATGGCGGTACTCCAGAGGCAAGAAGGGCACAAAGAAGTCGATCAGGTGGCCAGACATCAGCTCACTTTGGGCAAAGCCACCTGGAATAAAAAAAAAAAAGAGCCAAAACCTCAATTAAAGTAACGCTAGTGTTCCGAACAGCCTCCCTTAGTGCCTACTGTTGATACAGTTGTATACACAGAAATCCTTGCTAATCTAATATACAGCTGGGTTTTTTTCTCATACTTTTTTTCTCATACAGAAAATGAACATACTGTGCAGTTGAATCACACCAGAATACTGAATTTGATGTCAGAGTATTAATAGGATGTTTGTAGGCAATCACGAACATGACGAATGTTTTAGATGAATACTGAAAGATTTGTTGAACTGTGATCAGGCAATGATTAATATCACTGTCTGCAGCTGGGTTACTTTACCGCTCACAAAAGCCATGAAAAATACGATTTTACACTTCCTGCTCATGATGAAATAACAGAGAAAGATCAACTAGCAATCCCCAGAGGGACGTAGAGCCAACACAGCTTCATACCTTGAGACTCCATAGTTTCAGCTCGTAGCCGATGCTCCAGGTCTTCCATCCCGATGTCCTCTCGATTCTGACCAGAGTGCCAGAAGTCCAGGGCTACATCGTTTATTGTTGCACCACCAATATTACTGCAAAGAGAACAGACACAACAAGAACACTGAGTGACAGAAAATATCAGGAGTGACTGCCTTTTGTGGAGTGTTTCATTATTTCTCACTTAATGTTGTTAGTCAGGACACGTGCAGGTAGAATCTGTCTTTCTCTCTGTTTAATATAAATTGGGCAACTGATAAATCACATAACATTGTTTGAAATACAGGATAGTCATATATAAAGAAGTATGTTAGGAGATCAGAACAAATCAAATATTTGATCATCATCAGCATCTGTATGCTCATGCCAGGCCTTTCCAGCATCATATACCATGGTCAGGTGAAAAATGCATTTCCATAAAGGACTGAGCAGGTTACTTGTCTGACATGAAAAACCCATTAGGAGTGCCAATGGAGACTGAGGGAGAATCCTCCTTCAACACAGAGGAGCTGCCACAGAATCCGGGCCAACCATGCAATACACTCTTCTTGTTTTTGATTAATTTTGACCTTGGAAGTACCGAAGAGCTGAACCTATACCTGAGGAAGAGGAAGATGGCCCTGCGGTAATTGACCCCATCTACGTTGTCATAGTGATCCATATAGGGTTTGATGGCGTCAATGAGCCCTGGGTGGAGCTTTTCAGCCTCGTCGAAGATGAACAGAGTCTGAGGGCATCGTAGCACCATGTCCCGGATGGCCTCTCTCAGCTGGCCCTGGATTGAGAGAAATCACAAATAAATAATAAACAACTTCGTTTGGACATCAAGATATATATAGGCACCTATAATTAGTCCTTTTCAAAGTAATGTGAGTACGAGTACTGCCAGGGAAAATCTTAATAGTATGGTATTGGTTTTGATTTGGTATTTTTCCTATTATTGATTTTCATTTTTCTATGAGAAACCCTGTTATGTTTCCAAGGGTCACAGCCACAGATTCCACATTCATAGCTGCTGCAGACTGTGATAGTTGCAGTTTAAAGGTTATCCTGCGTACTATATCCCCGTGAAATCTAGATTTGTGTGCTTAATAATACAATGTCAACACCACTTGGACCATGATGCAGCGATTGTGTAATTGGTCCAGATAGGATAACGCTGGTGCCTTTGACCTGGCTGGACAAACGCCAGGTTCCAAAATGTTTGATTTGACGTATCTTTCCAAACTGTTATCATTAATACTCTGAATTACACAATACAGACTAAACATCTGACTAAGCAAATGTGGCCCCTGCCAGCATGTTCTTAGCACTGAACACCCAACTCTGAGCCAATTGGGGTCCGTCTTTCATACCTTGTACGTGTCCACCAGTCTGGCATGTGGAAAGTGGAACGGGGCGATAAACAAGCGGACGCACTCGCTCTTTACCCCTTCCCGATAAAGGTTATCGGCAATGATCCGGGCCACAAAGTTCTTTCCGGTTCCAGACCAGCCATGAAAAGAGAGCGTCAGTGGCTTGTTGGATTCTGGGTTATTGATAAAACCTTGGATAGCTTTCAGAACCACACACTGGGCTAGGTGCTGTCCGTGGAGCTTCGTCTGAAGGTCCTTCGCCAGACCTGCCAAATGCACGCACAGATAAAAATACATATTAAAAGTGCATGTTTAAAAAATGACTGAGAAAGACCACGAGAGACAGTTGAAAAGCTACATTTGAAAACAATAATAAAGGGTCCTTTTAGGTCTTGGGTAAGGAAACTATACTGGCAAAATGTTCACTTAATTCATTTACCATGGCTGATGTATGGCATATACACATAATTAACACTATGGGGGTTCAGGTGTGGCCCAAAGGTTAGAGCAGGCCGGTTCAATCCCCTGGACGGCAGGAAAAACGTGGGTGGGGTTAGAGACAAAAAAGTAGCTTCCTTTAACATTCACAGCTGAAGTACCATTTAGAAAGACACAAAGCTCATGCCACTTGTCTGGCTGCCCAGTGCTCTGGTGTGTGTTCACTGTGTTTGCATGCTGACTACCTACGGATGAGTCAAATGCAGAAAAAAAAAAAGGTTCCCTTGGGTAATCAATATAGTGTCTCAAATTAAAATATATGTATTGATTATCCTCAGGTATAGTTTAGTATTAAATGTTGGTCATGACCAAGTGTTACATCGTAATATGTTTTGAAACCCACTCTTAACGGTTTCCTAAATATATGAACTGACAATTTTTCTCTTTTCTGCAAATTATATACCAATTTTCCTTTCGATGTGTCTTGAGTTCACAGAAACAGTTTATGCAAATGTAAACTGCCACTGAAAGCTGTACATCTATGAAAAAAAAAGCGCGTTTAAAAATCTGCTGTCCTGGACTGTGTGCTGCTAATTTTCTGGCTCACAAACATCACTCATGTAAAAGCTCAGTTGCCATCAGGCAGGCTGTGATACCTGTGATGTTGTTCGTTATCCTGCAGTCTCCAGATTCACAGCACTGGCCCAGGCTGCAGTACCACTGATGAAGCATGCTCGTGTAGTCCTGGGGAAAACTTGCCCAAAGGTCCCTGGTAGGAACTGGTCACATAAATGGCAAAGCAAGTGTTTGACAGATGTATAATTCAAGCTAACGTCCCTCAGTCGGAAGGTGATTGGTTTAACGGGGACACGGTTAGAACTGACAGATAACCGGATATGATAACCTTAGCATTAGCAATTTGACTTAATTCAGTCTCTTACCTTGCTGGGTAGCATCGTCCTGGTTGGGCTGACACTCCCCCTCAAATATGTTGCAATAAATGTAATTAAAGTAGTAGGAGGACGCATTGGAAATGCTGTCGAACTGGAAGAAATCGGCCTCTGCGGACAGAGCCAGCAGCACTGGTAGCAGCCACCGGGCTAACATCGGTGCGGAGAGTTCGGGATGGTCAGGATGACGCTGGAAACCCAGTCCCCGGTCTGGTTTCCCATTAATGGAGGTGGTAGTCTTCTGGTGTCCCGCACTATGAGGGGTTTGTCCCCTGACTATGAAGGAGGGGGAGCGCTTATATTAGTGCCGTTTGGGCACCGAAGGGCGGCCGCGTCTGCGTGACTCCGCCCCCCAAAGGAGGGCGTCGCCTTGTGAAATTGACAATTGTCTAATATTGGTAGGTGTTACTGTTTAAGCGTTGCTTACTGATACGTGACAGGGTTGCCACGCTGTCCTTAAAAAAAAAATAGTCTTGTTGGTTTATTAATTGAACAGTACGCAATATTTTTACCGTTATCAGTGCACGTGTTTCACAACTGACCTGCATCAGTACACCTAGTTCTTCATGTAGTACAGCTGCTGCACTAACATGATAATCAATATCAGGCTGCATAACTGCAGTTATTTCTTTATCATAAAGGACCTTTAAAAAATAAAAACATGCCAAATTTTGTTTAATTCTTTATTTGCCATTTGAAACACATTCATAAGTTGTTTTGTTGCATGTCCTCTGCAGACTCAGGTCATCATGGAACAGCATCTGAAAAGCAAAAGGAGATTTGTTTAGTCATTTGTTTATCAGCTAACATTTCCCTTGGCTCTGTGAAAATAGCTGCTTAAAATATTTTGTTCATCAGTCTAATCTTGACACAGCATAAATAATAGTTTAACACATTAAAATCTGAAGGCCAAAAGGCTCACTCACCTTTGTGTTAACTTTACATCTATGAGTTTGAGTGGCTCTTTGGTAATAGAGTTTCCACAGCTGCATTTCCTGAGGAATAATGTAATTCATTAATAGTAGAAAAACCAGAGAAGTGGAATGCATTATATTTTCAGGCCACAAGCTCAGATAAAGATGGAACGGTAGGGGTATAATCAGCGGTAATCATTTGGCAGAATCTTTTCATCACAGGCAAAGTGGTCAAAAATGTATATGGAAATGAGCTACTAATTCAAACTTACCGATGTCATTCTGTAGAGATCCAGCTATTGCCTGACAAAATTGAAAGGAGAAACCTTATTACAAGTGATGACAGGTTGTTTCAATAGTCTGTATTAACTGGGTTACTCAGTAACAGAAGATATCCACATTGAAGTTCAGGTCAGACATTTGTTAAGACATCACTGAACCCATGGTGCTGGTATTGCTTTTCTCCATTATTTTGCATTCTCACCTCAGGATCAGTGCACCTGACTTTCAACCTGTCCTCCAATGTCTGCGATCATGACCTGATGAAAGAACAGCATTTAGTCAAAAACGCACTTCAGCCATTTGGATAAAGTTCTGACAATGACCAGTTCAGTTAGAGCTAATAACAGACTCCACGGTTTATCGTCAGGTGTCACTTGTCATCACACAGGTCAGCCACTAATTGATATATGCAGCTCTTTCAGACCCAGATGAAACTGACAGGCCTTACGGGACTGTCTGGAAAGTTATACTTTATAGCAGTCTTATTTCAGGCCGGAGATGTGAAAGGATTACATCCATGGATATAGGCCTTCAGTGTTTGCCTGTTTGGTGCTATAGCACCTACAATAACCTTTAGTGGATTCTTGTCACCTAAATGCTGATCGGCTCTGTACTAAGTGTACAGCTGTAGGCTGAGAATATTTGTCTGGGCATTCAACTTTAAGATAACATCTGGGTCTGGGGGTGCATGAAAGGTGATCATTTTCAGACTAACCTGATCAACATCCTGTGCACCGTTGGTCACGATCCCATGTTGTCTGCAAAGTCAGAATATTTAAGTTAATCAAGGTTTTAAGAGAAACAAGCAGTTTTCCTCAAACAGCCCAGATCAGAATAGATGACTTAATTTTCCTCAAAGGGATCAGAGACCTGATTCAAATTCATCACATCTGAATCTTTGCTGCACAAAGCTAACTATCCATGACACTTACCCAGAGCAGGACCCAGACCAGGACTGAAGACCATCAGCAATGTTTACATGTCTGAAGGGGAGAAAATATCAATTAAAATATTGTTTCTCACTTCAAAAGCTAGAGGGTAAATTTAAGTGACACATCAGCTAGGAGCGAAAGACAAGCTAGATATTCGTCATGGTGTAATCTGCTGAACTATGCGCTCATCATCGTGTCAATTATAAAAACTGTATTGCAGCATGTCAACGTACCTTCACCGTGTCCTTTTCACTGCGTGCTCTTTGCTGCCAGCTCAGATTCCTTGAAAAAAGACATTTCTTTTAAAAAACACTTCAGAGACTTAGTGGCCTTAAAATTTATGGAGGCCAACACATCAGCTAGGAGCGAAAGACAAGCTGGATATTCGTCATGTTTTAATCTGCTGAACTATGCTCTCATCACTGTACTGACCAGTTTAAGTTAGATCACTATGAAGATTCAACTCACCTTTGAGTGATCACGTGTGTCAAAAGCACCTGCAAGTCAAACACCAGACATTAAAAAACAGCCAGATACATTGAATAGCATGTATATTTCTTATCAGCTCTGCATCAGATAGACGTTTTCTTTCACCCT
>CAAKHC010002386.1:110621-129780 GCA_901007825.1 Macroramphosus scolopax
CGTTTTCTTTCACCCTTTTTCAGAGAGATTCCCATTGTCAAAACAAAAATCATCATTGACAGCTTTGAAGAGAGCTCGGTACATAATGTGTCAATTACCTCTTCTACTGTAGTCAAGCCGGTGATTCAAGCACCATGATCGCACCTGTAGGAGTACCAGAAAATATGTGAATATTCAAAACAGTCAACATCAGGTTGAAGGAATCAAGTGGTCAGTGTCTCAGATGTCAACATGGTGGTTGGCTGTATCGTCATCCATTTAGTCAAGAGTAGCAAATAAATTGTCATCACTGCAACACAAATATACAGGATAAGACTGATGGTTCTCTGGGGTGTTTCTGATGTGCTGGAAGGTAAACTTCTGCACTGGCTGAATGCTTCTGGAGCCAAAGCAAAGATAAAGCTTTGTATGAAAAGCCGTTTAAATTGGATCAAACAGGGCAATATCCTATTCTATTCTATTCTTGATATGGTCGAACACCTTAACTCACTATGTTTTACTGTTGCAAAATAGCGTAATTTATTTCTCCCAGACACGTGGTGCACCCCAGAGAAGCAGAAAGTCACCATATCGGCCTTTTCCACAATGCTAACCTGCATATTCTTTGACGCCATCAGTTCCTTCATGTGTCTCGACCTCCGGAGACCTATGGATGCAATGAAGAAAATATTACTCTACTAGTCAAGTTAAGAGCCAGAGCCTAGCTTCAATACAGTGTCTCAGTTTTGAAGTTTCTCAGAAATCACATCTGTCCACTACTCTTATATTCAAAAATCATCACTGACAATATAATGTTAAATCTTTATAGTACAAAAAAACACTTACAAATGAAGATCTGTATTACTTCCAAGACCAGGAAACATTTTCACCTGTAAAAAGTAAAGCACGTTAGTCTTGCAATCTGAATTTAAGTATGGTAGCAAAAAAATGACAGTACATCTACAAACCACTAGTAGTTGTAACTAATAGATGGCAGTGCAGGAGCTCCACTGCAAAGCAGAGCTCAATAAATCAGTGTCCCATGAAGTCAGAAAAGTTGGCATTCTTCACGTTTTTTCAGATGTCCCTACCAACATATTTATCATCATATATACATGGGACAATGATGCATAATTGCCACTATTGTTGGGTTAAGTAACATTAGCTTGGTGGCTAATTTGTATGTCCTAGTGCGCAGGAGGCACGTGGCAGAGGCCTGCTAAGGGTAATTGCTAGCGCCAGCTCACAATGTCACAAAATACAATTAACTATGAATTTGTTAGGAAACACGGCTTCCACAAGCCAGTAGATATAGTTTAGAGTTGAATGTGAATATTTCAATTCAAAGAGTTGATATAGGTGTGGTGCGGGATTAGTGAAGAAGGAGAAAGAGTAGTTACCTGATGTTCAGTGGAGGAGTGAGACAGGCTTGAGGGAGTAGAGCCTTTATATAGAGGCTGTCGCAGTGGCTGATGGGAAAATAATGCGACACCTAGCGTCCTTGTAGGATTATTAAAACAAGCGAGGCTGCTTATTCATTGATATAGTTTATCGGTTTAATTTACGGTCACTAGAGTGCCCTTCCTTGAGTGATTTATTTATGTAATATAGTAATATACTGAGACTAAACTTTGAATACAATATGCATTTTCCAACAGTACACACATAAACTCCGATAGCAAGCAGCGGGAATAACGATGTTTTGTAAGGTTGAAACCTGATTTTCTATTCACAGTCCACATGCGTAATGTGTTTACAAAGGGTGGTATATAGGAATAAGTTTATCAATGAGTAAAGTGGTCAACTACCCCTTGGCCCTCACACTAGTACAGTGGCTAGTACACTGTAAATTGCTGTGGTCTGCTGGGGGAGCAGCATTGGAGCCGGTCATACCAGCAGACCTGATAAATGAATTAGTAATGCTGGCTCCATCATTGGCTGTCAACCGAGACATTTCAAGTTGAGGTGGAAAGGAGTAACAAACCGTTATTCATTATGGATAATTCTGATCACAGCAGCTGAACACCTTCTCTAACAGAATGGTTCAGCTTCGTTGTCACAAGAACAGATACAGGAAATCCTTCCTGCCTACTGCAACTATACAATAACTTACTCATATGCCTTATTGGGCATGTTAAAGGTTACATTGTATTACTTATTTGGAGTTTTATCTTGTTCCAACCTTTTTGTTCATGTTTCTTAAATCGATCTATCTATACTTTACCCGTGCGACACACACTGGGGCCCTCAAAAGCTCCCAGCTCACTGTGTATAGAATGTTTTGTAAGTATAGATGTGTTATTCTGGCATATATTACTGGTTTTACAATAGAATTGTCATTTGTAGTTTGTGCCGCCGCTTAGCAGGTTAATTAAAGTATGCGTACCCACCATAATGTTCTAAAAAACAAAGTGCATGTGGTTGATACAGTTCAATGAAGTGATATTGAAACATACATCCCCTTGTAAAAAGACAAAATGCTTTATACACTGTGACCTGAGGCAAAGCCCACCCGAAAGAACCATTACAAAGGAATAAATTCATGGAGATTTAATATTATGCATCAATAATCAGGAAAACCTGGTACAATCAATGGTTATGATCAGAATTAAATAAAAATGTACATTTGTTCTGATTGCTCTCTATTTGGCGAGTGATACTGAATGCATGGCAAGGCCTCAATTAAATATATTTTTAACAAGACAGAACATGGAGGAAAAAACAAAGTAATAGCTTCAAATCTAAGTTGGACTCTGAATCTAACGTGGCTCGTCTCTACAGGCATCGTTCTGCTTTAGAGGAAGATTAAATGTTACAGCTGCAATTGCAAATGTTTTTCACCAGTATGTTACGGATTTGGAAGATTTATGAAAACATAGGTTTGTTATATCCAATGTATGTTTTTGAATATTTATTCAAATCTTTCTTTTCATACAAGCCAAATAACTTGGAGACAGTAAATCTTGACCACCAGACAACAAAAGGATGTTGTTGCCCACTTAAGAGATATTCTTGGGCATTTTCGGGTGAAAATTGTTTATTTTTATACCTCATCCAAATATTGCATGTAGATCCAACCTATGCTGCTGTAAATAAGATAATTATATCATGGATCAAAAAGGTTTACAGTAGGATAAGTATTGCCCTCTATGTGGTTCTTTTCTTGAAAAACATGGACAAAAAATGATAACAAGAAAAGTGACCCAGCAGAACGCAGTCTGGACTCTAGCAGCAGGGTTTCAAAGGTCTACTGCTCTTTTCACTCTCCTCACCCTCTCACACACAGGCGTGAACATTAAGATGATCCACTCTCACATCGGTGTTTTGGAAATGACGACAGGTGACGTGCGGAACTTTACAGAGTCAGACTTACTCTTACAGCCTTATAGTGGACCAGCTGTCCAGAAGGACAAAAATATGTAAACAATCATTTGTTCATAAATGCCTTCAGGTAACATAGAAACATATTCAGAGGATTGTTCCCTCTCCGTCCAGATCAAAGTCCCTTTAGCCTTCTTTCGAAACCCTTTTGGCATCATGGACAACCAAAATTTGTCCGTTGACAAGCAATGTAAATGATCTTTATATTGCATATAATCCATACACCTATCACGACTCCCACTCAGTGTGCTCGGATTCTATGGCTTATGTAGGACTTTACTTCTGGATTACACGAGAGAAAAACAATGTGAAGGACCAGATTGGTGGCAGGGAAACTTGAAATGGGAACAGAGCATCAAAAGTGTACATGGAATGATTCCTAAAAATGTAAAGCCATCAATGTCATATCCTCAAATGTTTTTACACTATTGCCAGAAAGAAAAATAAGCCAAAAGGAGCATTAATAATAAAAAAGAATATATATTTATATATCCATCATTTGTATATCTATATATAAACAGTTATACCGAGTTGCAGGCAAGCAGAGAATTTCTTCCCTGCCCCATTAAGATGAATCCGTTCCACCGTTATAAGGCTGTCAGACTCTTGGAGGGGGCAGCAGCTTTCTTTCCTCAGTCACCAGATTCCCTGAGATGTTGAGCTCTGTTTTATTTGTCAAGGTTTATTTGATTTAAACACCATCAACTACACCCCCCCAAAAAAAACAGGTGCATGGGGAAACGAGTGCTGCTCTGGCTTGTCCTCGGAGCTGATGGAGGGTGTGGTCTTGAAGCTGACGGACAGAGTTGAGAGGCGAGACGCTGCGGTGGTGGTGGTGGTGGTGGTGGAAGTAAGATTGCCCATGTAAGGAGATGAGCTTTACTAATATTCATGTTACATCTTAGGTGCTTTTCCATTTGATTTCATTCATTTCCATATGGATTTACAGTCAAATGCAAAGCTGAGTACATATTCCATCAGCAGTCATTCCAAGGCTTGGATAAGAAGTGGATTTTGCAAAAGAGTTCTTATGAAGACTCTGCTGTGTGTGCATTTCTTTATGCATATATGTGTGTGTGCGTGTGTGTGTATCAGAGTGTGTGTTTTCTTCTCAGGGCCTCTGAGAGACTAATCTCTTTAATAGAGGCTCATCGTAGACCCAGCACTCCCCGTCCTCGTGGAATAGCTGCAGACACACACAAGAAATAACAGTTATTACAATAATATATTTGGAACAAGTATGTTAGAACTGATTAATGAATGAAAGTAAATTATTTTAGATTGTTGAATTATTGGATCCGCCAGATAAACTGTGTAAGTGACAGCAACAATTCGGATTGAAAGCAAAGTGTCGTTTCAACATTTACTTTTGCTTCCATTGCCACATTCTGTAGCCAACATTACATTACAAAAACAAAGGAGTATGACTACGCTTCAGCCTTTAAGGATTGTATGATCTAACAGAATCTAATATCCTTCTGTCGGTTGAAAAACTGTGGCAGAGAGCCTCACCCTGGTCTCCCACTGCTGCTCGTTCTCCTTCCTCTCTCTGGCTTCAGCTCTCTGTTTCTCCTCCAGCCGGTGTTTCGCGTCTGTTGCTGCATCAATGTCTTTAAGCTTCAGGTTCAGTGTCACGTCTCTCCATAGTCTGGTAGATTGAATGGGTGTTAGCCAACAAACACAGCATTTTGATTATGAATATCATGTCCCATGATGAGCGAGGGCTGCTCAAGTTCAAAGTTCTCACCTTCGTGACTCGTAGGCCAGCTGGTCTTCCAGTTTCCTCACTTTCTTCTTGATGATGCCTATCCTCCTAGTGTCTATGAATGTTGTGTTCTCCTAGAACACACATGAAACATGTATTATTGTTTGCATTTATTTATCTATTGCAAACAAACTGCTGTAGTTTAACAAATGCCTGCATTTTATTTGGCTAATATTCTTTACTAGTGACGAGCAATTGTCTATCAAACCAGGAAACAAAGAACTCACTCCAGTTGCCCACTTGGCATACATCACTCCGTTCCATTCGCCTTCAATAGAGCAGAATGACTTCTTGTCATTAGGTGCACTGCAGAAGAAATAAAAGAATATTGGTGGCATGTTAAGAGGGTCAGTGGTTCATATAATAATGAGTAGAAACTGGGATTTGAACTGCACTGGGCAACATTTCTTTCTTACTATATCTCAGCTGTGATCCTGTGCTTCTTGCCTCCGTAAAACGGTTTGGTGTGGAACGCAATGGTAGCACTGTAGCCCGACTTGGTGCATGAGATGTTGCACTCCCCGCCCAGCTCCACCCACGGCACAGTCAGAATCGACCTGGACAGACGGGCTCGGGTGAGTCAAGTCGAACAGTCACGAACAGATGTAAATGAATAATTCAGTGATGACATGCACCTGCCGTATCCATTTGGGAAGGTGAGGATGTAATGTTCATCATGCTCCAAACATGACACACAGCCTAAATCAAGACGAGCAAATAAATGTTACAACAATTACATGAATGTGTGACAGTTAAGTGTGATAACGTGTATGAGGAAGTGTGTTGCGTACCTTGGCCGATATTGTGAACACCTATGGACATTCCTAGGAACTTAGACTTGGTCCAGATGTGTGCATTGAACTGGATCTTGTTGCTTAAACATTCTGCGTAGAATGCAGAAACTACAGAAAGAAGACAAGAAATACTGAGAAGTCTGTAGAAACATCTGAGGGTCAATCCAGGATATAAAGTCAAAAGTTTTCCAACAACAACATAATCAGACAGCCTATATTTTGCTTTGCAAGTCTTTTCAAATGGAAAGTATGACACTCACTGGGAGGGTGATGAGAGACCTGCTCTGCCACAAAACACACACTGTTGGGGGAAGACCAGGGAACTGGACCCTCTGATACAGTGTCCTGGAGGTTAGAGCAGACGAAGCTGGTTGAGAATTCACTCTACATACTATATTCAAAGAAAGATGTTGTGCTTGCACTGAGAAACAGTCCTATTGCCAAAAGAACTACATTTGTTCAGTCTTCATGTTAGTTAACAAGGCAGTGCTATCCAGGGAGTAGACCTCACTCTTTGACACCTTAAGAGAAGTGCTGGCGATGGACGCCAGCGCCGATGGGCTTGGGCCTTCTTTCTTAGCAAATCTGCTTCCTATTCCTTCAAGTCCAGTGTCGACTGTGCTTGTTAAATACTGTAATTTACATTTTGACTTCAAGATTTTTTGTATAGCTGAATATCACATGTCTCAATGGGCTTAACTGGTCCACAACAGCATTTTTATCGAAATAAAGAAATAGAAAAAAAAAACCGGCAAGTTGTGTAATGATTAACAGTATGAAAACAATTTGATTATTATATTACAGGCACTAAAAGCTTATTTATGAAGAAAAAAAACAACTTGGCCAGACAACCTTGGCAGCAGAGGGCTCACCGTGTTTGGCGAAGGCTCCTCTGTCTCGCAGGGCAGATCCCAGTGGCAGTAGAAGACTTCGCCCAGGATTGGGTTGTAAGGCTTCTTGGCCACTGAGCCTTTCCTCCCTGCATGGAAGGCTGACAGGTACCATTTTACCACATGTACCATGCGCTCCCGGGGCTCTGGCTGCTCAGCGATACTGATGGAAACCACAAGAATGAGTTAATCTAGTGAATGTTTACCATTTCCGGACCTTGAATATATGAATATCCTTGCGGTTCAATAGCTTGCACCAATGAGTGATTTAAATAGCCATTACCTTACAAATAAGTCAGGATGTGCAAAGAAGTCTGCATACATCTCTAACAAAGATCTCCTTTCTAGGATGAAGGTAGGCAGCACCACCTGTGGATTATAATGAAGTGTTTAGAGTTAAAGAGTAAAAGTGAAAGAAAGGCAGATGGACTGGAGACTGGTTCACCCATAAGTGTGCTGCTCAGAGGTCTTTACCTTGGTGAGATCCATGCCCAAACGGACTTGGGAGAGAAGATGCATGATGACGCTTTTGTGCTCCTCGACAGACTCCCCCTCACCTTCATCGTCACGGTCATCGTGACTATCAAACGGATCTGAAGACAACAGTAGTGTCATACAGTTGTAGCAACATCAAGCTACCTACAGCTGGAAAGGTAATATATGGATGTAGTCATCATGTGTGCTTGTTTTTACCTGCATCTGTGGTGCCGTTCGACATTGTCGAGTTGAGGGACTCGTTGGTGTCTGGTCGTTTCAGCGCCGTTTCTTGATTTGTGAGGGCTGAGGCTGCTTGAGGCCCTGAGGGACTGAGGGCAAGAGGAAGAGAGAGAAGAAAGGAGCCGATAAGCACGAAGAGAATAAGAAGTAATTTGTTCCATTATGTAAGGTCACTTTTCCATTTTCCCACCTGAGCGGTTAACACTCACGGTTGCAGCGCTGCTGTCAACCTCAGAGTCAATACATTAACTCAATGTGGTGCTGCTGTACTGATAGTCTAAGAACAAGAGAGACTCACTTAATGCAATGTTTGGGGGAAGTGGTGTTCTGGTAGAACTCGTCAGCGTCGTAGAACTCATCCTCGCTGGAGGAGTAGGAAAAGTCTGGCACCGAGTGCGAGGGGATTGGGATGTGAGCCGGGGAGGCAACGCCGCTGCTGGGGCCTGACGGGCCACTCCCTGACAGAGAGGAAGAGACTAAATGATGTAATATATCAACAACATGTGTGTTGTGCCTTTCAATACGAGGTATCCAATTCTTTCTTCATGCAGCAAACAGGTCACGAATGATTCAACATGGTTTTGTTTAAGTCACGCTGCCCTCAGGAACATTAAGCTGTCTTTAACATTGTGACGGCTTCCTCTGCAGAGCTTATTGACTGTTCACTCCAGCATGCAGCATGCAGCCAGCATCCTTAGTGCACAACACAGCGTTTTAATACTGCCCCCTCAGCACAGATGACAAACGGGCATGAACCTCCACTATCTCGTGGTTTTTTAATTTACTGAATGCACACAACAAGCCAGGCTGGGGAAGTCCAGTAACAATTAATATCTTATGTCTTCTGTTCTTGTGGTCGAGTTCTTATTCCACACTCTCATAAAAATGAACCTCATTCATATTTAACAGTGATGTAACACATCTCTGTTGAACTCCCAATACAACTCCCCCATTTTAAATGAACTAAGAAGCTACGTCTTTAATATACTGGTGTGCGACAAAGCAAAGGATGGACGAGTAATAAACTGTAAATTACTCCAAAAATAATAATAATGGTGCCATAGCTTTTGTAATAGGTTTAGCTGACTTGAAGTGATCTTTCACCTGTGCTGTTGGGAGTTGGGGTCTGCAGACTGCCCATCACCGTGACAACGGGGCCAACAGGTAACGTTGAGGGCCGTTGGTCTGACTTACACACCTGAGAAGGGTCTTTTGCAAAAAGAGCAGGGAAGTAGATGAGTTAGCGGTGACGCTTCACAATGAAACCAAAGTTCCAAGAGGCTAAGACACTGCAGAAAGAGGCTTCAGATGTGAGGGGGGGATTATGTGGTCTATTAAGAGACTGAAATTAGAATGCCCTACTTTACAATGCTTAGATTCACAGCGTCTGACCAAAGATCACATTCAGTACGGTTTTAGTCATGCCATGCAATTAAATCTAGGTAATTATTTACCGACAACGATGACTTCAGACAAATTGTCAATGGAGAGCAGTAAGAACATTGATTTTCACGGGCAATTATGTCTGTAAAACTAACTGTCACCTCACAAGTAGAACCATAATAGAGTCATGTGACTGTGCCCTTGTGTTGCTTTTCATTCTAAGAGAAGAACATTTAGTACAATTGTCAAATCCCTGAACAGGAAAATGTGATCCAAACATGGAAAGTGGGATCTGTCGTACTATAACTTCAGGTCTCATCCCACCTTCCTCACTACCAGCAGGAAACACAATCATGCAAAACCTTGTTGAGGCACAGAATATTGACTTTTAGCATTCAGTCAGGAAGTATTTTAGGGATTCCGGTTACAACATCGACTGTGTTGGCTCAAGAGTCTGGATGCTATTTAGAGTTAAACACAAGGGGGAGCTGTTGTCCCTTTCAGGCCTATTACAAAACACTTGCAGCCTCTCTCGTGAAGAGTCTATAAACTGACGTGTTTAAACATCACGTATATGTCCTGAAAGTGGGTTTAAAAGAGACAGTTAGTATGCAGTCACACTGTCTACTACCTGTGGGTAGTGCGGTCTGTGTTGGCATTGTGGTGTTAACTACAGGAGTGTCCAGAGGGGGCTGGAAGATCCCATCCACTGGGTTGATCGTGCTCTGTGGGGAACAAATACAGCATTGAAATCAACAACGAAAAGCATCTGACATCTGCAACCATCGCTACCTGAACCACTGCCTGCTTACTGATTTGAAATGCAGATTCAAAGCAATTCAACCTTTGCAAATAAAAGCACAGTCTTGCCAAGTAAGCTTCGGTCTTGGTCTAGAAACGGTCAGAATAAATGTTATATCCAGGTTTACCATCATCTATAACCATGTGGATCTGCATGTAATCCACTCAGGATCTTGTAACATCCAAGATCACAGTGTATGCTCTCACCTTTGACTTCCCAGCTTGTATGTTGGTTATAGATCAACTAAATGGTATACCTACACAACCAGAACAGCAAAATCAAATAGGCACCACCCCCACCATGATCCGATCAATTTTCCCTTCAGTCCATTTCCTGGAAAGAGTGGCACTACGAGATTTCACTAATCTAATCAATACGAAACCACCAGCAGCCGACTCACACAATAGCAGTGCCTCTTGAACTCGGAATAACCTTATGGTCTAAAAAGGATTTATTTAACTTGACTGGGTTGCAGACTGAATCATTAACATGTTTCCACTCCCTGGCTCTTGATTTCCCTCCAATAGAAGTCAGCGGGGACGCTCTTATCTGCTGCAGTGACCTGTGCTCACCAGTGCCACCTCTCATGTTTTGTGCACAAGCATTTGCATACAGGCACAAAAGAGAAATACGAAGGCACACACATAAAAGGCAGACTACTTGTGTAATGAGGTCATTAACAACAATGACCGAACTGTCATCAACACAAGCTAAAGCAAAACCCGAGCGACGTTTTGACTAATAAAAGGACCCCTAGGGCGATTGATACAACTGCATTGTATCAATCAGTGTGATGTGTCATCTATTACTCAAAATATAATCTGTGATGTTCACAGTTCTGATTCAGTCAGGTGAGGTTTGCAGGAACAGGCACAATGAGTCAGTACATGCATCACAACTGTGCCATGACACAACGCTGGGACGGGAAGCTATGTCATTGTAATACCAGAAACAACAATGAACCTCCTAAAAACCCATGACGCAACCTGCTACATGAAACCTTCTGACGAGATGAAGAGAAGCTGTAATGGAAATCTGATTTTTTTTTTTTTTTTGTTTTTTTGAAATACAGATAGGCACAGTTGAAAGGATTACATTCATTTTTATGTCCACAAAAAGTCTGCTCCATTTGCCCTTATGTTCACACCTCGATCTGTTTAAACCTTCTGTCTCTACTTCTTCCTTTCCACCTCCCTCCTGCAAAGCCTGCTGCTGGCCTTGTCCACCTGTCTCCACGGCAATAAGGCGAGAGCTTCTTATTATAGTCGATTACAGAGTTATTGGTCTGTCTTGGTGGGACCACCCAGTGGCCTTGCAAAGCAAAAGCAGCAAAAGAAAGCAGCTGGACAGAGCGGGAGAGAAAAGCTTAGAACGTCTCAAAGCATTGCATCATGATGATACAGTTATTACAGCCGAGCAAACCAAAACCAGTCATAGCACATTGACAGATAAACACTGAACCGTTTCCTGTTGTGCTCAGTTGAAATGTTTCTGACAGGGTCAAAAAAGCAAATGTGCTAGTGTTACACGTGTAAAAAAAAATGCTGTGCATTTATAATACACTGCAAAAGGTAGGCACACAGGCAACGTGACAGAGCCATGAAGATATCTTTAGCATGAAGCTTATGGAATATGAAACGTGCAGTTAGATATGTCGAGAGCCTATGTTGTTCTATTTATACTACGTAATACCGTCCTTAATGCCTGAGATTAAGTCAGCTATAAGGTCGGTGCATGTCTATAGCATATCCAGCCGCTCTAGGATTCTCGCATTAAGGATCTTTGACAAACAATTCATCGCTGAACACTTTCTGAAACATTTTTACATTTTTTAGCAGCTACTGGGTTTCGTCATCAAAGAGGCCTCGAAGTCCAGCTCTCCACTTTTCCTCACCAACCTTTACATTTGCATAAAAATCCAATTGCAAAAAAGCAATTTAGAAATAGTGCTATCCTTCACAGTTCAGTAGATTTAAAGTGCACATGACAATCCCATCAGGGTCCACAAGTTGCTCTGACATCAGAACTGGCCACTGAAAGCACTGCAGTCACAAACTAGGCTGTCAGGAAATCAGACATGGGGGAGCACTGAAAGGGCCGTGTTTGGCAGCCCACTTTCAAATCCCAGCGATCAGAAACAACTTAAGTCACTGCTTACAAATACATTAGCATTCGACCTGAAGGATTACTGTGATGGATTATATATCCATTGCACGCTTCAGATAGTATTCACAACATTACTGGAGGAATTGAAAACAGCAGAAAGACAGGAAGATAATATAAGATAAGAAGCACTTATGGATAATGTTGTAGAAAATAATAATCGTGATGTGAGTAACATTGAGTGCCGCATGCACTTCGACATGTAAGCTACATACAGCATGGAACATGAAGACAGGACACCCGCATAGCCGGTTAAGTGCTCTCTGGAAGGCCTTCCAGCTATTAGTGCTTGATGGTTCAATAAGCAGGCAGCAGTACACAATAAATCAATGGCTGATGTGTTGACTATAATTAGTGAGTGAAGTGCAACATTCTCTAATGTACAGGAACACATTCAAACACACAGTTTGGTCATTGAATAAACACATACTTCAGCAATGTACGATTTTCTTTGAGAAAGTTTGAACACATACTAGGGATGCACCGATTGTGGTATTCTTGGCTAATACCGATGTACAAAATAACAGTTTTACTCAATAGCTGATGCCGATGTTTGTCTGTTTTGTTTTTGTTGTTAGATTTCCACACGAGACATTTTCTTTCACTTTAACTAGAAACAAACCAGGCGTGCAACAGCACGCATCGCTGCGGGTGGTATTATAGTTCTATTGGATCTTCTCCAAATCTGCGGTTATGTAGGCTAATGTTGTCAACACATTTATAAATAGATAAACATCGGTCACTGCCATCGGGGTATGTTATCTTATTTGCCAACAGTCAGCTAAGGTGAGAATCAGCTGACGGATCGGTGCATCCCACACATTCATATGTGTCCTTAGGAAGAGAATAGTTCCTGACCATTGCTAAAAACAATTGAAATTGGAGATGAATACAGGAAACTATTAACATAATCAAGAGGATAGTGGTAGCAGACATGAGCGAAAGAGTTTGAGATAGAGCTGACCTCAGATTAGACTGCATGCACTAAAAAGATCGGATTTATGGACTTCTACATTATGGAGTAAATTAAGCGGGAAAAGAAAGTTAGATTGTTTAAGTTCAATTTTTGTCATGGACAGAGAATGTCAAACTTACTATAAGTCCGTTTGCGTGTTGCTGTTCGTTACTTTGGTCCTTAAAATTTTAAGAAGACAATGTTAGACTACTTGAGTAGGAAGGTTTTCAAAAAGCATCCTCAGCATATATGTGGGTGTACAAGGCAATGGGCTCCATCGCTCTCATCACAAGGAGCTTAAAAACATTCACCAATGTGCCACATGCAGTCATCGTTTCATCACATACTGAAAACACATGTTTTATTATCAGTAAAGTTAAGATCATCATGACAACCTGTTATCTACATGTTGTTAGAATATTCTGCATTTTAGAAAAAAACTGAAGCACACGAAGCAGAAATGATTGCGCCACTTCCTTTCAAAGAGCTGAATGTGATGAAACAATGACTGGGCTACACCCTCATCATCCACCGGTCCAGGTAGAATCTGTAAGCTGGGAACTACCCCCAGAGGCACTCACACGGTAACACACAGAGCACACCCATGTGGTCTCACAAGAACAATGATTATGTTAAAAGTGGCACACCGAACCAGGGAGAGGTGAATCACACATGCCATTGTGTTTACCTTGGCGATTTGCAGCAGTACAATACAGTGCTTGATGGACTCTACCATACTCTGGAAGAGAAAGACAGAAAGGGAATCAATTGCCAGGAACTGACTTCAAAACTGAAAGGCAGGAAGGAACATGTTTTAACTTCTGACTTACACAAGTGGTCTCTTTCAAGTTTTCAATTTTCTGAAAGAAGAAAAACAGGCTGTAAAATCAAACAGCAATGTAAACAACCGGCACATTGTTCAGCAGCACGAGTGCTGTTGCAACTGCTTATACAGCAGAACAACAAGAGAACGTCAAGGTAAGGATCTCTGATTTAACCGTGGCAAACGAGTCACAATGTCATAGCGAGACCGAATCACATAGTGGGAAGCGAAAAATGATATGAAATGCTCCTGAGACGCCCTGAAACTGAACCACTTCCTTCCTATCACTTGTGATCGGATGACGATACCATCATTGTAAACACAATTAGCTAACTGTTTATTTTAGATTCGTTTATGATCAGTCTGTGAGTCATCCGAGGAAAATGTTCCGATTGGGCAGACGTGGCTGAGAATCTTGATGTCATCAAAGTCGTGCGTCTCTAACCAAAGCAATACGTTTAACATTATGCTGCTTAAAACTGACAAACGAGTCCTTGCAATGCGTCAGCCTGCTTCCCCCGCTGTTGGCCACGGCTCTAATAGCAGCGGACCAGTAAGCTAAGTCCCAAGGACAGACGCTGTTGGTACTCACTCGACGGGATTCATCCTCTTTGCAGTCCTTGATCTTCTCGTCAAACAGCTGTGAGAATGATAGAGACCGAGAGATGAAGAGAAAAAAAACAGATGTAATATGAGCTAAGATGGATCCACAGTCAATCCAGTATTGAAATGATCAAGAGGTGAATCTGTACAGAGGATTAGAGTTTAAAATAATGAGGCAGCAAGCGGCGAGCTAGTCACACCAAGGAAGGACACTTGCTGAGTTTCACTATGAAACTGCGCTCGAGACAATTTGCAGCTGCCTTTCTTAAATATGTGGTTATCTGCTGGAACACCAAGAGACCACAAATCTAATTCTTAATAGCTTCTGTTTTCTTAAAGAGGCCAGTGGGAATAAAGAGGGAACAACTCTGAAAACTAGATGATGTTTGGGGAAGATGGATTCATAGATTAAATGCAAGTCACCTCAAGTATCACATAAACACACTGATAGTCTTCATCAACTCTAGCTTGCAATTTTTAATACATCATTATAGTGTGTGGAAGTGGTTTTAAATTGGCTCTGGGACCTCATCAACACAGACGAGAGTTGGGCGAGTTATCTTGTCTGAGTCAATCCCAGGTTGTTTGTTTTTCTGATAATCTTGATTGAGGGTGATGTTTCACATTCTATAAATTTAAAGGTCAGCCTCCTACAGAATTCAACACGGATGAATAATTAACCTTTAAAGTTGTTGTCGCGTGCTAAGTAGGAGGGTTTTCAGATGCTTGTCCAAAAAACTACATCCACACAACGTGCTGGGTTACTGGTTCGTGTCAACAACTACTAAAGTATTTAAAAAGCTAAAAACTATAAGAGAGATTTTAAAAAGGAAAACATATTAAGTGTAAACATTAGGCTAGAATCTTTTACGTTTTCAAAGACAGCAAATTGTTTGCAGGTCGATTGGCAACCCTACGTAGATCAAATACCTAGTGTACATATTTGTACATAGTAAAATACACGACATATCTCATATCAACCTTTCAGTGTGTAATTATACTAGAAGAACAGATGAGGTCACATGAGGTGTTTCAACATGGCGTCCTACCTTTAACTGATCAATAAGAATCTGTAGGTAGGCGTCAGCTTCAGCTAGCTTTTTGTCAAAGTCTTGGACGCTCGGAACAAATCCTGCTTCGGCCTCCTGTGGAGAAAAAAAATAAACAGCAAAAGCATTAATGTAGCCCAAACAAATACAAGTGAAACACCATGCTGGTAAAGCACGCAGACACAACCAATAATCCGAGCCATGTATTCACATATTATCCATCATAAGAAAAACAGCTTGTCTGTGTCACCTCCTGGCCAGGGAGGCTTTGTAAACAGTGACATAAAATGGTGGACAGAAGCATCAACAGTTCAGGAGAATCTTCCAGCAACGCACTGTACTGTGGTACATATGACAACTATTGTTTAAAGACTAGCCTTCATAAAAGGCCAGCAGGTCTGTATGTCTGCCTGGAGAGCTGCTGCATTTCAGGTTCAAACAAAACCGAATCGAGCCACTCAAGGCTGGACAGAGTTTAGATACTGACACACGACTGTGTGTGGAAGTCAGTTGAGATGCATTTAAATAATTGTTCGTTAATTGACTTTCAATTACAGCCCCATCAAGAACAGGCACCGCACGTGCACACACACACACACACAGAACCGCGGCCGGTCACAGACAATGTCATTACATAATATCCATTAAAAAGGTAATTACTAGACTATTGAAAGAACAGACGTGACCGGGCATTCGTCTCTATCTGTCTGAGCTCACCCAAGAACCCAGAACAACCCTGTTGGCTGTTACACAAAACCAAAAAAACAGGAAAAACAGCAGATAAGTGTGCACAGATAAGACTTCCTAAAAATTGCCTCATGTCAAACTCACAAAGCAGCAATGAAAACACAATAACAACCTCTCCGTCAAATCAGTAAGATGACTAACACGGCGTCTGTTTGTCAATACACAGCATTTTTACTGACATGGAAAAACACACCACCTATCACATGAGCAGCAAACCTGATAGCGACTGTAGAAACAGAACAGAAAGTTCAAATCGAGCTCTCATCACACCATGTTGGGTGTTACCTCCGCTTTGCTGTGTTGCTGAGTGCTGGTTTGTCTTGACCCTAAGGGAGGTTTCCTTCCTGCCAATGACGATCTCATAGGAACGTGAAGGAAAGCCATTAACAGCCTGCTAGCGACCTGAGATCCAGCAACATGAGGCGCTATAAAACACTATACTGGCTTTATAGGGAACAAAGTCTGAGTTAAGTCAACCCCGATGAAGACTGCAGTCAACTGGCCAAACTTCCTCAAAGGAGCAAAGGTGCTTTCGCTGCAGCGTGACTGCAGCACATAGCTGGCCACATGAGAGCCTGAGCAGAAACGTCAAAGTAAATATGTTGCAACGTCAGTGTGTACATGCACTATTTTGGATGCAATATTTGGATGTCTGAGCTTCGGAGGCTGATTAACAAAATCTAATTTTTACCAGCCCGGAGAGGGTTATGTTTTACCTTCAGTTCTTTTGTGTGTGTATATACGAGTGTGTTTTAACAGGATTACCAAAAAACTAACGGGCCAGGAACAAGGAACATTCCTTCAAAACTGAACTTGTTTGAGGGTTGGACCAAGAAAGACTCAATTTTGGAAGAGATCCATTTAACACAGCAAATAACAGCATTTGCTTCACATTGGATTTGGCGGTTTTGATTTACACATTTCTAGTTTTCTTTTGTTTATACAAGTTTAAAAATGTGTGTTCTCTCTCAGAAACAATGATGTAGTGCTTTCATTAAATAAATCAGGGTACTGGCGGTTTTAATGACTTGGACTATGTAGCCGATATGTTTTTAATGTAAAAAAAACAATTGCAGACAAACAACGCAATGCAGAAAATAACACTGTTGTCGGATCATGTGCATTTAAGTTCATCAGTTTTGTGTCCATTATTGTTGTATTTTCTCAGAAAACAGCAGTATGATACAGGCGTTGTATATCAGGATCCCTGCACTCAAAGAATCATCATCAGCAACTGAAGAACCCACATCAGTCAAACACTACAAAGCAGGGTAAAGAAATAACATAGCAAACAATATCTTGTGTTTTGTCAACAGTTATTATAGAAGGGAAGTGAAGCAGATAAGTTTGGAAGCGGAGAGCTGGTTGGTATATAAACAGCTACTGTACGCCCACGTCAGTACGTCACTTCTTTCACTGTTCCTGAAATATTCCCAGATGTCTGCAACTCGACTCCCACTCATTTCCACCAGAGATTACACATCCCTGTGAATGTGTGTGTGCGTGTGTGTGTGTGTGACAGTGGTGATCCTTTAGAGCAGCTTGCAAAGTCGCACATATAAACACTCACAAACCCACATAACCACCCCAGACTCTATAAACAACAGTGCACTCACACCCTCCCTCCCTCCCCCTCCCTCCCCTTTCTGTTTGTCTTTCCACACAGTGTGACCCACTTAAAAATGCTGTTACCCCAGCAGCGCACTGCGGCCATTAAAGTTCAGGCTATGGTGCATTGACGTGTTTGTGTGTGTGTGTTTTACTTACTGGGTGCCTCGCTCCAATGATCATGCTGCGCTAAACTATGTTCATCTCTTCTATCAGGCCATCTAGCCTGACACAGGATATTTTCTCTGTCTCAGTTATTCTTACAGCAACAAACCACCCGGTCTGAGGAAGCTAGCCGTCTCTCTCCCTCCTGCTTTCTCCTCCTCCTCACTCAGTAACAGCAAACAATCTGCTCCTCTTGCTCTCCGCCGCAGTATGCTAATATAAACCACATCAGCCTTCAGACTGCGAGTTAGCCGAGCAGCCAGTCTGGCTAAAGTTTATCCTCTAACAGCATCAGCAGAGCGTTAGGTATGAGGCAGACAGAGCTGAGTTAATCCAGGACCCTCCCCTGGCAGGAAAGGCACACTTCCTCTCACGCAGGCAGAGAAGAAATCACACGAAGCAGCAGCAAATGCTGACTGGGACAAGCATTAACAGCCACTTCCATTGGCCGAGGCAGCTGAGGCAGACGGTTGGTTGAACAAGCAAGCGGGTCTGAGATTGGTTAACCATCGGTCACATGATGCGACAACAGCAGCGTGTTAACACCGCACAAGTGTGTGTATGTGTGTGTGCACTGAGCAAGCAGGCACATGAAGCCCATCAGTGAGACCTGTCACAGTGGGAAGGAAGGCAAAAGAGGGAAGAAGGGAGGGACAGCAAATAAAATGTCTTTAGGAAAGGAAACGAGGAGGAGATGGATGGAAAGAACGTCACATAAATGAAGATGGGATGGAAAAGGGATGTAGGTTTGGTTCAGGGAAAGAAAGCAGGGGAGGGTTGGCTAAAGAAACGACTGGGTAAATGAGGACAGGGGGAGCAGGAAAGACGACTGGCTGAAACACTCGACACTCATAAAACTTTAAAACAAACAGGTAAAACGCAAGAAGCAGCAGGTCAGCAGTAAAACAAACAGTGGAACAAAAGGTCTTTCCATAAAATTAAACAATGTAATCATGATACTTTATCATGCTACATTATGATGTCATGAATGTCATCATTATTTCTATTAACAAGACATCACAGACCCAATTGTTTCTTGATCGAAAAATCGGGTAAAAGCACGACACGGACAGCTGAAAGGGCTGATAACACCGTGAATGAAAAGACCCTACGCGACTGTTTTGTTCCGGTGAGGACGAGCAGATTTATAGAGCATGTGAAGATAAGAGATAAGATAAGATAAACCTTTTTTTTCGTCCCACGACGGGGAAATTTACAGCATTACAGCAGCAAAGTGGATAGTGCACACGATGAAGAGCATTTATAAAGGCTCTTTATTTAGCATTGAATGCATTGAAAGGTCAACCATTTAACTAGTTTACTCTTCAGGTATTA